>JAOXYD010241578.1:0-17070 GCA_028565735.1 Pinacopodium congolense | reverse complement strand
GTATGCCCATAGCGTATTATCAAGCTTTAGTGCCTAATCTTTCCTTGAACCATTCACTGTTTTCTCTAAAATGCACTTTAAATCCCTATTCACTACTTCAACTTGGCAACTTATTTGTCGATGATAAGATGTAGCTACTTGATGGTAAACTCCATATCATTTGACCATAACTTCAAAGGACTTGTTACAAAAGTACACTCTTCCATCATTGATGATTACCCTTGGTACTCCAAACCTATTAAATATTTAATTAATGAACTTCTACACCACCTTACCATAGTTGATTGAAGTAGCTACTACTTCTACCTATTGAGAGATATAGTCCACACCAACTAGGATGTATTCATGCATCTGTAATCACATAAGAAAAGCGTTAAAAATCTTTAAATCAAAAGAATCCAAATCTAACAAGACGCTAAAATCATAATCACCGGTAACGGGACTAAAACTTATTTGCTAGTTTTAGTTACACTACAAGTACATAAATCAGAACTTATAGTATAACTAATATTGATCCCACAAGGAATGATTCTAAACATTGAAAAATCTTAATTACATTTTGTTTAAGGTAAAAAAAATTATAGAAATTGAAAATTAAACTAAACTAACAAAACTTGAATGAATGTAATCGCAGAAAAAGTAAAGCAAAGAAGATACTCAATAGTGGAGACCTAGGGGTTGTTCTGTCCTTGTTTATCTTCATTTTACCTTATTGATTTAATTGTATTTGGTCATAAATATCTAATAGTTGACTACCTTCTCTTAAGATATACTTAATTAATCCCAATTGAACTACCTAAAAGTTGAATTGTAACCTCTCAGTTCATAACACTAGTTCTAAACAATGAAATTAGATTTGAAGCAATCCTAAGGAAAATTAACAACTAATTAAGATCTCTCTTCAATCACCTATTAATTAGTTAATTATAGGTCCATTAAACTACCAACCTTCATTACGTACCTTAACTCAAATAAATCAAAATAATCTCTTGATTCGAAGTGATTATAAGCTTAACAATTAACACAAACAACTATGTATTAAATCACTATAGTAAAATTTGGAGAAACAATTCAAAAAAAATCCCTAAAATAGATTTAGCAATCCATAATCATGTTTAAACAAACAATATTCCAATTAAACATCAAAAGGAAAACAAGAGAAAAGAGAAAACTAGTGATGATGATGATGGCCCTCTAGCTAGAAATTTAAATAGGACTTGTTAAATCTTGATTATCTTCTTTGTTCTTGAGTCTCTTTACATTTTTCTCTTCCAAAAATCCTCTATTTTTGTCTTAGATGTGTCCTAAGGTCAGGCTTCCTCACTTTGTTTTTAGTTTAAAAACTCATAAAGAACGTCTTGCACACGTTTTGCCACGTCATCTCTCTACATCATCTTTTCCAACTTTGACCTTTGCTCAGTATTGTCACCATATATTCATCTATAAACCTCCAAATGTCATGAAATTTTTATGCATGCTCTAACATGTTGTTCTATCTCCTTGTAAAATTTCATAACTTTTTTAGCTCTATAAGTGAACCTAATGCCTTTCAAAATTCAGTCATACTAAATTTGGTGTTGCCTGGAGCTTCCTTTGTTACCTAGACATCCAAACATTAATCAACCAATTCCTTAAATGAGCTCATATGTTTCCCTTAAACATTAAACAACATAAAGAAACAATTAAACACCTAAAAGATGATAAAACATATGCAAATTTCCTGCTAACTAATTTTAAAACACACAAATAACACTTAAAACACCTAAAAACATAGTCTAAAACACACTTATCAAGAACATCCTCCAAGACCTCTTACTTCCTCTTTTACCTTTCTTCATATGCTTTAAGTGAACCTTTAAGTTTTTCAATAGTCATAGCTTCTAAATCTTTTATTTCTTTAATAGTTACTACAATATGCTTAAATTTTTTAAGTAAAGAACAGAGAATTTTCTTTATAACTCTTGTATTAGTGATATTTTCCCCGTTATTTCTCATTATATTGACTATGATTATAACTCTTGCAAAATAATCACTTGTAATTTCATTCTCTTTCATATGTCAAGTTTTAAAATTACTTCTTAAAGAATTGAGGCATACCTTTTTTCCTTGCTTTCTTTTGCATGATATTTGGAGCTTCTCCTAAACTTCCTTGGAGGTGTTGGAGGTTGAAAGCAACTAAAAAATCTCATCATCTATGATTGGAACGTTTACGTAGAAAGCTTTCTTATATTTCTTCTACAAATCCTTTAAGGCATCCTTTTGAGCTTAAGATAAAGGAGTCTCATCCTTTGGCTCAATGTATCCATTTTTTATGATCACCTAAAGATCATATGCTTAAGAACAAGTCTTCATTTTGATGATCCAATTGACGTAGTTCCTTAGAACTTTGGAATATAAAGGGCCATGCCATTTCGGTGTCCTTGAGCTCTGATACCATTTTGTTGGAAAGTGATGGGATTCTAATAAAGACGATAAAGAAGATTTAGAATGGATAGTCTACTAAAACTAGAGGAAGATTTTGAAATTCTTAATAAGAACTTTTATAAGAACTAAGGGAAGAGAAACCTTATTTGTAACTAGTACTCAACTTATCTTAACTTGTTATTACAAAAAAGGGAAGGACTCTACTTGATACTACTCAAGGATCTGTCTATACAACTAATATCCACCATTAGCTTTAAAGATATTTCTAGACCTAAGATATATATAAATTATGTAAATATTTTTCCAAAATATCTAAATATTTATTTAAAATATCTATATATTGAAAAAGGCACTTTTAGGTACAATATTTTTATATATCTTTTAAATTTTGAGTTATACTTTTTATCCATTGTACCTACATAAGTGACCTATATTCTTAACCAAATATATGAAATCTAAAACAAGTTTATATTCCAACATGTCTATTTTAAGAAGGAAATGATTGGATACAAGGACACTTGTTTTTCATCATTTTAGATAGCATAGAGATTGAGACAAAATGATGCAATTTTCTCCTTAATAGTCATTCTTCATAGTCTCATGGATTTAAAATTATAGCATTCTAGCCATACTTTCCTTTTTTTACCTAAAAAGTTGACATTGGATTAATTATGACACAAAACATTCATTTAGATTTAGGCTTTTCTACCTTTCCTTCCAAATTTGTTGTAATTACTTTTGTTCTTGAAAAGCACACTTAATGGTTTCTAGAAATATGGAAGAATATAGTTTTCATCTTTAGTTTATTCTAGGTAAGTTCTTAGGCTTAAGAGGAATCTATTGTCTAATAGAGATTTAACTTCAACAATCACATTCATATCCTTCAAAGGCAGGGGGAAAGAATTGCAACTCCTAGAAAATTACTGACTAGAGCTTTCTTATAGGTGGTGCCTTCTTTCTTGAATTTAGAGACGAACTTAGTTTTGATAGTGCTAGATTTCAATGCATTAAAAGAGTTATAAATTAACATTTTTTTTAAAGGAGTATCACTTTGTTGTTTATGATTTTTATTGAAAACCATGAGATTAATATTTTGTTATAAAATTTTATCAAATTTCAAAATTTGGAAAATGTTTTCTATGTCTACTCATTCAAACAAATGATTAACTTATAGCAAACATGTTTTTGCCCCATTATACTTCTATACTTTAATTAGATCTTAATTTTATTAGAGAAAGGAGACTTGTCAAATTATATATATGTTGGAGTAAAATGTTTCATAGTTCACTAGTTTTTCTATCAATTTTAAAATTAGTCTCCATTCAACTTTAAGATGAAGAGGAGAAGGAGAGTAATTATACAGGGTTTATTATTTGTTAAAGATCAATTACTGACTTTAATAACTTTTAATTTTAAAGTCCCCCTCCCCCCCATTATTTAACTAGTTAGCCTCAGTAGAAATTAGCTAGCCAAAAATTTTCTTATTTACTCTATTAATAAATGTAAAATTCCTTAATGATGAATTAGTTTTAAGCCTTTTTGTCTTAAATTAATTTTAAGCCTTTAACTAGGCATTAGCTAACTGAGCAATTTTTTAACTTTTTATGGTAATGAATATCAAGCTACTTGTTACAAGACATGAAATAAGTAATCATAATAATAAGATAAATCCTATTAGTTTCCTTTAAATTTTATTAGTCTCTATAATGTACTATATAGGTGAAACCTTCAGCATGTATTATTACATGAGACATGTTTAATATACACAAAGAAACTTAAAAAAGTGGATGCTAGTGTGCTTAATATGTGTTAACATTGCACCTATAATTTATCAAAAAGTCTGCTTATTGTAACTTTTCAAGTTTCAAGTTTCAAGTTTCAAGTTTCAAGTAAGAGCATATAGTTTTGTGCATTTAATTGATGTGTTGATCTCTGTATTGAATAAAACACTAACTTATTCTAATTTTGTCTCCATTAATCTAAAAGAACCTAAGTCCAGATTAATCTATACTTAATATTAAGTAAATCTATAAGCACTTAATTCTGAATTAGCATTTGCTTAATGGTTAAGTGTGTGCCCATTACTATTTGATGAAAACTAATGAAGCTTCACCTTTGTTGACTTTGATGCATGATCATTTACATAGTGTAAATATAAATAGGTGATTTTGATTCCATTTCATATCATTCATTAGAATGAAACCATGAGTGGTATGAATAGGTGGAGTGGTGAAGTGCCCTAGTAAGTGTTCCTTTAAGAGTTAGACTAACAGGCAGCCATGGATTGGTACTCTAATACTTTGAGGGTCTATAATTAGAGATCATTTTAAGTAGAGGTTTTGCTAGTGCAAAATTTGAAACTTTGAATCCTATTGGTCTAAAAACTAACTTACTTAATTGATTGCTAAGGATAATCAAGTCATTATGGTGGACATAGCTAGTTTAGTAAGTGGCATCCAAAAAACTGAACAATAATAATTGTAACACTTAAAGTACAAGTATACAATCTTAATTGTTAGATCAAGATTTATAGGAATTTATTAGAGGAAATGAAATGACACTTTTGACAAATGAAAATGATATTAGAAATGGAAGATCAAAGCTGATAAAGTAATATATGAACTCTTTAAATTTGTAGAGGATGGATTGATACAATACATTAAGGATACAAAGAGCCATAAAATATGTATGGGATAGTTTTATTAATCTATAAGTAAGGATAAATGATGTAAAGCTACAACAATGTGAGAATGAGTTATTATCACTCTCATAGTATGATTTGATGGTGAGTGAATACTTTACTAAAGTTAAATATTTATGTCAATAAATTACAAAATTAGATCTTGAAAATAAAATTGTAGAAACAAGAATTAAAAGAATTATAATTTATAGATTACGTCCTAAGCTTATCACTCTTGTTATTGCAACTTGTGGATGAATAGAGGAGCCTAATTTGAATAAATTAGAAAATATATTAGCTAATCAAAAAGCTTTAGACCAGCAAATGCCTAAAGCTTTAATTAAGGAAGCGGAGAATGCTCTCTCTAGTATTAAGAGAGGTAAAAATCAAAATGTTGCAAGATTGAAAGTTAAAGAAAAAGTAAAGACTGAAGTACGGAAAAGACGACAACAACGTCGAAGCTAACAATAAAGGGGAGCTCACCACAACCATAGCCAATTGGAGGACAAATCACATTTCCACAAGAATAATAAATGTCTCATTGGTAGCAAAAGAGGACCCTATACTCAAGACTACATATATAAAAGAGTAGAAGGTAATGTTGTGACATCAACTCAATTACAAGTTAAAAATGAAAGTGATTAGGATTTCCAAACATTTTATCGTGGAAAAACTGGTCGTGAACTATCTTGATGAGGTGGCAGTCTGTAGCATAATGGAGTTTGAGCAGGAGCATGCATTTTTCACTTGAACTAATAAATTGATCAACTATAAAGAAGATTAGATAGTTGATTCTATATGCTTAAATCATATGATTGGAGACAATGAAAAATTGTAAAGTTTGACAGAGTTTAAAGGAAAGCAAGTTATGGTCATAAAAAATAACTCAAAGCTTCCCATCACTCATATTGGCAATGTGATGGTAGTCCCTTGATATAACCTTATATGAGTATAATTAAACAACATGCTTCATGTAGAAGTAATGAAGAAAAATTTTACGTCCATCTCTCAAGTGACATCTTTAAGAAATTTAGTGGATGTTTGAACCATAAGATTTGAAAGTACATTAAAATTAGAAGGTGATTGACGAATTAATCATATAAAAATAAATAATAAACCCAATTTATTTCATGTAAGTAAAAATGGTCTATACTGATAAGATAAAATGTAAGTGATATAGCAGATTTTATGGGATGCATGTATGAAGCACATAAATTGCTACAAGCTAAACATGATGATAAAGAATTCAATGCTTAAAGGAATTTCCCAACTTTAAGTTTAAGATGATGTAGTTGTGTTCTAGATGTCAATATGAGAATACACATTAGTTACCATATAAAGATTCTAGATATTGTGTAAAGGAGCCTTTAGAGTTAGTCCATTCAGATGTCTTTAGACTTGTAAAGTAGCCACTACCATCAATTTTCGATATAAGATCACTTTCATTAATGATTTCTCAAGATATATATGAGTATATTTCATGAAGGGGAGATTTGAAGCACTAATTAAGTTCGAGGAGTTCAAAGACACAATTAAAAAGGAATTTGATCAAAGAATCCAATGTCTATGTATAAAAAAAAGGGAGAATATATATCTAAAAAATTATCATAATATCTTAGAGATTTCAAGATACCTCAGTAGTTGACATGTCCAAATACATTATAATAGAATGGAATGATGGAAGTAAACAATAGAAATTTTGCAGAGATATACATAGATATGCTACAAGGAAATAATGTTCCCCCATGATTTTGGAAAGAGTACATGAAGACTACTGTACATATAATCAATAGATTACCACAGTGTCAATTGAATTTATGTCACCTTTTAAGAAGTTATGGAATATAAAACCCATTGTTAACTACTTTTATATCTTCAATTGCATGTGTTATGCTTTTGTGCTTGATAATTTGCGTAGAAAATTTGATAAGAAAGTAGGTCGATGCATATTTTTGGACTATGATAACAAAAAAGGGGGGGGGGGGGGAGTAGAGATACTATGATCCTACAATGGGAAGATGTTATACTTTAAGAAATGCAATATCTGATGATGCTTCATCTTGGTGGTCTCCTTAAGAAGTTGTTATACCAAATTAAAAGAAAATTGAGGGTAAGCTATAATAAAAAATAGAATAAGTAGAAGTAACTGAGGAAGTCACAAAAGTAATGGAAGTATATCGCAAATAGGTTAGTGATAAGTCACTTGAGAAGGCTAAATCCCCCTATCAAACTATAGTACATGTACAAACTCCATAAGCTTTGATACTAAGTAAACTTGAAGAGATTTGATAAAAAGAAGATAAAGAATAATATGGGTCATAACTACGAAGGTCATAAAGATAAAGGAAACCAAATTCTAAATATGCAAAAGCAAATGCAGCACTTAATAAGAATGAAATAACAAAATAACCAGTTTCATATGAGGAAAATAATTGAGAAGGCTATGGAAGAAGAAATGGATGCCTTAAATCATAATGAGACTTGGGATTTGGTACCAAAACCTAAATATGTAAAGCTAATATCCTACAAATGGGTCTATAAAGTCAAACTAGAACTGATGCATCTATTAGGAGATATGTTAGTCCTATTCAACACCTAAAAGGAGAGGGTGAATTAAGAGGCATAAAAATTTTTCTAAGAAAAAAAATACTAAGCTTACCAAAAATCAAAACACTTTATAAAAAATATATATTTATAAAAGATAGGTGATAGTAAATGCAATTAATGAACAAATTTTAATATGGATGATTTCACGAATAATCCACTTGTATATTCAACAATAATATAAACACAAATTTTACACAACAATAAACACAAATAATAAATTAAAAAACAACTTAGAAATGTAAAAGCATAAATATAAAGAGTGTAAGAAAGAAGGACACAAACAATTTATTCTAGTTTAAAGACATCCACTCTCTCCTATATCTGGTCTCCAACAATAACTTTTTTTAGATTTTCCAATATTAATAAGAAAATGCAATGTTAGAAATTACATAAACCTTTTTCTAAAGCTTAAGGCAAACCTTTCACTCCCTTTTATGACTTAGGAAGAACCTTTCCTCTCAACTATACTACCTCTAAAAAATATACATGAAAATATTCTTACTTAAGCTCAATTTAGTGTGTTTATAGGCTCATAAAAAACTCAATATGTATGTAGAAAATGGTATACAAAGAAACCTCAACGAAAACTTAAAGAACACTTTTCAACAAAATCTTCTTAACACTTAACACACTTAAATAATTGGTTTATAAATACTTGGATGATTAAAACTAATGCAAAACAACTTATTTATGGGCTTAGGATCTTAAAGTAGTTTTTTATGATCATTGTCTAATGATATAATGCATTAAAATTTTGTTACCATTGAGAAATAACTATTGTAACTTGATTTTCGTCCTTTGACAATGGTTTTTACGGTTTACAATGGTGTCATTGATATATTGCCATTGTAGTCTCTTAGACTTATGTCTACAATGGACTACAATGGTTCCATTAATGGCACTTAGCAACTACCATTATTCAATACAAAGAACAATGGTGGGAGACAACAGAATTTGTTCTACTCACCTAAAACTGTCGTTGATACCCCCAAAATGCATAAATACTTGTTCCAAGGCAATTCAAAACACGTTTGAGCCCATTATAACATTATAACACTTCCTATACTCACACTCACATCCAAAACTGCCTAAAAATATTTTTATTCATTAAGAGAATTATTAAAAACATTTAACATAAAATTCCTCTTAATTATGAATCCTATGTTTATATTATAATTTATGAATGTGTCATGCATGAATGAGCCTCATCAAAATACCAAAAGAAAAGCTAAGTAAGATTTTTATAAAAAAAACAAGAAATAAGTTATATAAATTCTATCTTGGCTCTTCCCAAATCTTGAGTCTTGATTAATCCACTTCATGAACTTAAATTTTTCTCCAAGATTTTATAATTCACTTCTTTAATACTCAACTTAACGCCTATCTGTCAAAAATTTAAATATACAAAATTATTAGTCCATTGTATATTTTGTTATCATCAAAATAAGATGAAGCTCCATTGGTTCGATAAGATATAATGCTTGTTTAGTGGCTCTAGAGTTCTCTAAAAAATATAGGCTAGATTATGATGAAACTTTTAGTCTAGTAGCAAAGATTATAATTATATGAATTCTATCAACTTTAGCTTCTTACAAAAGTGGCATTTATGGCAAATGAATGTAAAGGATGTTGTTCTATATGGGCCATTAGATTAGAAAAAGATACATGGAGTAACCTAAAGGATTCTAGAGCAAGTTTATCAAGAAAAGCTATGAAAATTGAATAAATCAATTTAAGGATTGAAACAAGCACTAACAACTTAGTTTGGAAAGATGGAAGAGTCCCTAATTCATGGTGGCTACTTGAAGGTACCAACAATCTCTAACTTATTTATGAAAGGCCAAGAAGGTAAATTAGTGATGGTATATGATCTCATCATCAAAAGAGATCATAAGGCACAAATTCATCAAATCAAAGCCAATTTATCTGTTTGTTTTTAAATGAAATCCTTGGGAGAATTGAATCACTTTCCTAGTCTTGAAGTAGAAAAAATCAAGAATGGACTTTTCCTATGCTACCAAAAGTATATTAAAGATATTTTGGAGAAATTAGAAATGTTAGAATGAAAGCATATTTCTACTCTAGTAGAAGTTCATATAAGGCTATATTTTGTAGAACAAAAATATTTGGAAGATATAACAATGATAAAAAAATTAATAGGTAATCCGATTTATCTCACCCTTACTTAGATAGATATTTATTATGTAGTATTTATGGTGATTCGATTCACTCAAAAGCTGAAAATGCTTCATTTAGAAGTTGTTTAAATAATTCTACACTATGTCAAAGGTTTCATTGATTATGATATACTTTATTTGAAGAATTTTGTAGTATCTCAAAGGTGTCATCGATTATGGTATATTTCATAAGAAAGAAGGAGAATTTAAAATCATTGGACATTGTGATACTGACTATGCTGAAGATCATGATACAAGATATTTGATTACAACTTATATTTTTAGCCTTGGATTAGGACCTATATCTTAGTGTAGTAAGCGACAACCAAAAGTATCTTTATCAAGTGCTGTGGTAGAGTATCGACTAATAGCCGTGATACCTTAAGAATGCATGTGGATGATGCAACTTATGAAATTTCTCCATTTACCTTTTAATGACTTGATGTTATTACATTGTGATAATCAGTCTCCTATCCATATAATGAAGAGTCTAGTATTTCCAATAAGAACTAAACATATGGAGGTGTAGTATCACTTCATAGAAGAGAACACTTTACATGGAGAAATCGAGATGAAATATATGAAGAATGAAGATCAAGTTACTGATATATTCACTAAAGGGCCCAATGGTGAAAATTTTAAGGGGTTTAGAAAGCAAATTCTAATGATAAGAAAACAATCATTAGGAGAGAGTAGTAGTTGAGGGGGAATATTGAACAAAATCATGCAGTTATTTTCTCCCTCTCTTTAGTAATCTGAAAGCACCTAAATCTAGATTAATATATACTTAGTAATTAAGTAAAACCAGAAGTACCTAATTCCAAATTAGCATTTGTTTAATGGTTAAGAATGTTTGCACTACCAGTAGATGGAAACTTAAGAAACTTTATCATTACCAACTTTGATTCAAGATAACCAACATAGTGTAATACTAAATATGTGATTTTGGTTCCATTTTATAGCAAGCATGAGAGTGAAAACCATGAGTGGTGCATGGGTGAGAGTGGTGAAGTTTCCCATAAATATTGTATGTGTGAGCTTTTGAGAGTTAGAAAGTCATGTACCAAAATGACATTAATAATAATTAAAGTTTTATTTAGTTAATTAATCCTTCAAATTCTACATTCTACATAAAGAGCCATCTACTATAAGCTCTCAAGTCTCAATTTAATTTATTTATACTGTGTTTTCTATGTCAACATTAGTTAGGCTATAAATAAAAATCTAAATTTCACTTTGTTTAAGGTAAACCAAATGTATAGAAACTGAAAATTAAACTAAACTAACGAAACTTGAATGAATGTAATCATAAAAGAGAGCAAAACACAGAAGATACTCAATAGTAGAGACATAGGGGTTATCTATCATTTTTTTTATCTTCCTTTTAACCTATTGATTTAATTGTATTTGATCTTAGATATCCAATAGTTAATTACCTCATCTCGAGATCTAATAAATTTATTCCAATTGAACTAATTAAAAGTTAAATTGTAACCTCTTAGTTCACAACACGACTCCTAAACAATGTAATTGGATTTGAAGCAATCTTAAGAACAATTAATAAACAATTAATATCTCTCTTCAATCACCTATGAATCAGTTAATTTCAGGTCCTTTAAGCTACCAACTCTCGTTGTGCACCTTAACTTAAATAAATCAAATCAATCTCTCGATTCAAAGTAATTATAAGCTTAACAATTAACACAAACTACTATGCAATAAATCAATATAGTAAAAGTTGGATAAACAATTCAAGAACAATCCCTAAAATAGACTTAGGAATCCATAATCATGTTCAAACATAGAGTATTCAGATTAAACATCAAAAGGAAAGTAAAAGAAATATGAACTAGTGAAGATGATGAAGCATCCTTTTTAGGTAAATCTGGACAACACTTATTAAATCTTGATTGTCTTCCTTCTTCTTGAGTTTCCACACATTTTTCCTCCTCCAAAACCCTCTATTTGTCTTGGATGTTTCCTAGGGTTATAAGTACAGCTGTTAGGGTTCCTTACGTCCTCTTATGTCCAAAAAATCATAAAACACATTTTGCCATGTCATCCCGCCACATCAAATTTTTTTAGCTTTGACTTCTACTATGTATTTTTACTATATCTTCATCTACAAATTTCAAACTGTCGTGAAATTTTATATTTAGGCTCCTGACTTATTTTTCTAGCACCATGTAAAATTATGTAGCAATCCGAGCTCTTTAAGGGAACCTAATGTATCACCAAAGTTACAGTATGAAAATTGGTGTTGGTTTAGGTTTCATTTGTTACCTGCACATTCCAACATCAAAGTGCATCGACCCATTCCTCAAATAAGTTCATATTTTGACCTAAAATACTAAAAAATAAAAAGAAGCACTCAAACACCTAAAAGATAATGAAAAGGATGCAAAATTTCCTATTAACTGAATTTAAAACATATGAATAACACTTAAAACACCTAAAAACAATCTAGAAACATGGTCTGAAACACACTTATCAACTTCCCCACACTTAAAATTTTTCTTATCCTCAAGAAAATTAAGCACAAACATTACATTCCATTAATTAATTTTTAAATAGATCAAATGCATGCAATCTTTCAAACTTCAACAACTCGAATATCAAGCTATTACACACATCATAATTTTTTCATTAGTACACATAAACAAGCTCAATTTATGATACCATTGATCAAAGAAAACGTAGAACTAAAATTGATTTTCCTCACGATGTTCACTCATTTCACTCAAGTGTTTAAAGGTTGGTGTTTCGTTTAAGACTCCCTCTATGAGATTATACTACCATAAGCTTGCAAATTCACCAATTTTCTTCCACATAGATTACATGTTATCATGGATGAAAAGGAATTTTATTCATGTTTGTAATGGGGCTCATGTTAAAGTGAGTCCAAAAGGTTGAAAGGTTTCTCACAAGGTTTAATAAAGCATTAAGTGTAAAGGGACAACCAAATATAACTTTTGAGATTTGCATATGAATACAACTAACTACTCATTACTACTTATTGCTATTATATTTTATTCTTTTCTTCTTACCTTTTTTTAAATAATAGGGAACAATAACAGCAACTATATATAGTATAAAACATTAGTAGAAATACCTCTCAAATCATCTCATAATAAAATGTAAAGGAAAAGTCCCAAACTAATGCTCACTTAGCACTTTATTAGACTTGTGATTGGGTAAAGCTAATGAAGTTTTTTTTTTTGGTTTTTAATAGAAGGTGTTTAATTCAAGAAACAACATGGTTAAAGGCTCAAAAGGGATTACAAGGGATAATGAACCAAGTGGGTCATTTAAGTTAAGAATTTAAAAACAAAGAAGGCCTTAATCCTTTCTATATAATAAGCACCTAGTAGTTTCAAACCGGTTCAGAGAAAGTTTTGAAGGTAATCTTCCTAAGGAAACATCACACACAACAAGGAAAATAAAATGACTGAAATATAGTCATATAAGCTCAATGCCTCATATAGGTTTTATAATGAAAATCCATGATGATTTCACACATTACCTAATCACTTAAGTATCCATTTTTTATCAAATTTATGCAATCGCTACTTCAATCAATCAGCATAGTTCACCTTCCACTCAAACCACCTAATTCAACTTTAAGCACACAACTTAATCTCATTCCAACTACTATAATAAGATGCATGACAAGATATACAGACCAAAATTCAACTAAATTAGAATTGATAATTTCATTATCACATTTCTATAATGACATAAAAAAAGAATGCAACCAAACCTCATCCCCATACTTAAACCACACATTGTCCTTAATACGGAGAATGGCCACACATTATAACCATAAGTAAAGGGAACATGAAAAGAGAAAAAAATAATAATAAGCATAAGAAAAAGGGAAAGAAAACTTATGGGGATTCTGAAGGAGATGGCGTGGGGGATGACACTTGAAATCCTTGCGATTCAAAGAATTTTATAAACTTTTTATTATGATGACGTTGGTTCCGCTCTATGTGCTCTAACCGCCCTACCACTTGATTATTTTGTCATCCATAGAATCTAGACACCACTTCAAAGTCTTATGATTATCTTCTATAGTGGATAAAACAAATTCCCATCCTTCACCCTCTTCATTGAAATTTTCAGAAGAGCTGTTAATGCCTTGAGGATGGTAGGAGGAAGATGATGTAGTAGTCTTTTTTTGTTGCACAGTAGCTCATGTGTTGGGGCCAAGAAGTGATAAAGAATTTATTTCCACAATCTCAACACATCGTAAATGCATAAGAGTGAAATACTCAACAAATGCAAAGGTTAAACCATCAAGATTAAAATTATAAAATTGAGCAATAGTAGTGAAAATATGACCCATACCTAGATTGTTTTGATTCTTAGTGATTGCTTGATGCAAGGTATGAAAGATGTAATGTGATGTGAAATCCTTGCGATTTGTGTCCATACACCATAAAAAAATAGTTCTTTAATTGAACACTTGTTTCTTTGAGACTTATTGAAAACTGCATGACACATAAATTTATGCAAAATTAAATGTGCATAGCTATGTGTGAGGGAGTTAGATAGGTTATAAACATCAAACTTGTCTATTCTCGTACGTTTCTTCCAATATGCAACATACTTAAAGTCAGGGTGGTTATCATAGGTCTTTGATTTTGGAAATCCAAATATGGTGTTCAAGATATTATGAGTGATATTATCTAGTGCTCCTCGCAATCTAAATTGAAATTCATCTAAGGATTTATGATCATATTGCATGGTTGTATAGAATTCCAGTGTTAATTCTTCAAACACATAGTCAAAATGAATAAATTTGTCCCAACCTACCTTTTTGCCTAAATGCTCAATCTTGTTATGCAATTCAATCTCTTCAAGAATTCGAAAATTTAAATATTTGGGGGAAACAATAGACTTACCTTTGAGTTCTATAAATTTTATACCTTTCTCATGACTAAATATTGGAGAAGGAGCGTCAAATTTGTGAACTATATCTTGTGTTCCTTGTTTGGAAACCACCTCTTTCCCTTTAAATTGTTTTTTTCCTTTGTTTCCTACAACTTGTCTTCCCTTATATGCCATGGAGATGAGCACTATGCGAAACCTGTAAGGAAACACCAAAGAGAAGGTAAGATGGAAAAGAAAATAAAGAAAAAGAAAAAAGAAAAAGAAAAGAAAAAGGATATATAGAATATGTGATTCTTGAAGAAAAGAATTGAAACCTTGAAGTTCTTAAAGAAAAGAAGGGAAAACCTTGAAAATTCCTAAAGGATTAATGAACAATTGATGAAAAAGTCAAGAAAAAGGGATGACTTGAGTGAAAAATAGTTGGAACTAGGAAGAAGAAAGAAAAGGGGGGTTGCACTAGTTGAAAAAGTACTAAAAAAGGTTAAAGGGGCTAGGGTTTTTAAAGCCCAAAGAAGCAATGGCGAAAAAAATTTAAATCTGGAGCTGGCATTGTCGTTGTAGTGACGACATATCTTTTTTTATTTTTTTGTCTTTTGTTTTAAAAATTTTTATTTTTAAAATTTTTTTATTTTAATTCATCTTTTATTTTTTTATTTTATTTTGTTTTTAAATCTTTTTGGGTTCAAAATTAAAAAATTAAAATTAAAATTAACTTAATTTGAATTTTTAATTCATTCATTTTTTAACATTTTTTGTATTTTTTATTTTTTTCAAAAAATATTATTATTTAAAGTTTTATTTATACACTCTAAAAAATAAACTATGAACAAAAACATGCTAAAGTTAAGGTCTTTACCTCGACCAATGCCAAATTCAACAAGATTAAATAAGGGAAAGGAAGGATATTTATTGTTGCGTGAAAGTATGCCTTTGAAGTAGGGCTTGCATCTTCAACCATTAACTTTGAATGTTTCACCTTTTTCGTTCTCAAATTCTAATGCTTTATGCTTGAATGCTTGGATGACTTTAAATGGACCAGTTTAACAAGACTTCATCTTTCCTAGAAATAAACGAAGTCGTGAGTTAAATAATAATACCTAATCATCGATTTTTAATTCCTTCATTTTGATGTTAGCATCATGCCACTTCTTCACTCTTTCCTTGTATATTTTGGCATTCTCATAGGCATCAAATTGCAGCTCCTCCAATTCATTGAGTTGCAATAGTCTATACTTACCGGTTGCTTTACAATCAAATTTTGTTGCTTTGGTAGCCCAATATGCTAGGTGCTCTAGCTCTACTGGTAAGTGGCAAGCTTTCCCATAGATAAGACGAAATGGAGTGGTACCTATGGGCATCTTGAATGCAGTTCGATATACCTATAGTGCATCGTCAAGATTTAGTTCCCAATCTTTCCTTGAACCATTCACTTTTTTCTCTAAAATGCACTTCAACTCCCTATTCACTACTTTAGCTTCACCACTTATTTGTGGATGATAAGTTGTAGCTACTCGATGGTAAACTCCATATCTCTTGAGCGTAACTTCAAAGGGCTTGTTGTGAAAGTGCGCTCCTCCATCACAAATGATTGCCTTGGTACTCCAAACTTATTAAATAGTTATTTAATGAACTTTTACACTACCTTACCATCTTTGGTTCAGTAGCTATTGCTTCATCTCAATGAGAGACATAGTCCACACTAACTAGGATATATGTATTGCCGATTGAAAATGAGAATGGACTTATGAAATCGATTCCCTATACGTCGAAACTTCCACTTCTATAATGATGGAGAATGACATCTCATCCTGCTTTGAAATATTCCTACATGTTGACATCGATTACAGTTCTTGACATACTTATGTGCATCCTTAAATAGCCTAGGCCAAATGAAACCACATTCTGGCCCTCGAGCTATAGTCTTACTAGCTCCTTAATGACCTGCATAAGATGAATTGTGGCATTGAGTTAGGATTTAAATCATTTCATCCTTAAGACTACACCTATGAATCAGTACATCAACACGTACCTTATATAAGATTGACTCATCTGACAGATAACGAGTACTCTCAATCAAAAATCACTTCTTCTGTTAATAAGTTAAGTTAGGGGGAAGGATATCACCTGATATGTAGTTCACTATGTCGGCAAACCATAGAACACAAAGATTGTTTACCAACATTAAAGATTGGTTGGGGAAGTTTTCATTGATATTTTCGCTCGATTGCATCCTCCCCCCCCCCCCATCTTCTAGACATGATAAGTGATTTGTCACTATATTCTCTG
>JAOXYD010241542.1:0-17073 GCA_028565735.1 Pinacopodium congolense | reverse complement strand
ATTCATTATTCGTAATAAATGTATTTTCTTTATAAATTGCCTTTTAAAGTTCATTATAATTAAGATCAAATAATGATTCTTTTTCTTTTTTAATTAAAAAATTAATATAATTAATATAACCGATAATCAATTCATCATATTGATTGACTTATAACCAGTTAAACCGATTAAACTGATTAATTTATAACCAGTTAAACTGAGAGATTAAATAAAAATTGAAAAATTTTTTTAATTGGAGATTTTTATATAAAATCGAATCCATCAATTAAAAAGTTTATGGTTAACTAAATTCAACCAGTCAAATCAGGATTTTTAAAACACTCGAAAAGGGCATGTGCTTCTAAATAAAATCGTAACATGGAAATTATGTTATTTTTTATTAACTATATTCTACATTTTCAATTTCCTGCACTTATTTATTTTCGATCTTTTGCTGTCTAATTGTGTTTCTGTATGTGTGAATTGGTATTTAATATCTTGCTTGAGTGTCTAAGAGTTTAATCGATCCACATTTTACATTTTAGAAGTGTTATTTCAACAGATTAAAGCTAGAACTTATCCTTATATCAATACTGTCTCTGTTGAGACTATTCTAACTTAAATCTCAATTTCAGGTGATCAAACCTGGTTCCAAAATCGTGTTGTTTGAGTTTTCAATTTGCTTAAGGCCTCTAGATTGTGTTTGAACTCAGTTTTGAATTTTTTAGGCCTGTTTAAGCTATCATTGAGCTAGAAACTTCATATACTTCAAGATATCTTCTGTTTTCACTGTTTCAAGTTTGAACTCGATTTTAACCTGCTTAATCCATTGTTCTGTGGTTTGTGATTATTGTTTTATGTTTTTTTTTAAGTTTTTAGGAATCAAATTACATTTAGTTTCGAATTTTTGGTTGAATATTTGATTATTTGTGTGCACTAGTTTGTTAAGACATCAAAACTGTCTAGTTTTGAATGTTCTTCATTTGATAACGAGTTTCATTACATAAATCAATTTTGGGTTCATAAATTTATTGTTACTAGTTCACATAAGGTTTCAAGAGTGTTCTAGTATTTTTAGGTTGATTTTTAAGTACTTATATTTGTGATATGAACTGAATATTACATAATGTTTAACCATATATCTAAATTATTACCCTCTATGAATATTTCAATTCTCTGCTTCCAAACCAAGAAGTTCTCTCCACTAAACATAGGGGCTTCATAAACTTCTCTAAACAATGTCATCTATCTTTACTCCCTAATTCGTTATAATTAATCTAGTGTGAGACTTATACTCTGATACCAATTGTTGGCCCTATATGGCATCTAAGAGGGGGTGAATTAGGTTCTTAAAAATTATTTTAAATATAATCAAACCTAAGTCTTTTTTTATCAATTTTAATTAAATGCAGAAGCTAAATGATAATTGAATTATACAAATTAAATAACAATAATAAATTAAAAAATTAAATTAAATGAAAAAAATAAAAGAGAAAGGGAACAAGAGACACAAACTATTTATTCTGGTTTAGTACAATCCACTTACCTTACATCCAATTCCCATCACCACTGTTGAGATTTTTTTCTTATTGCAATCAACAAGAATATACAATACAATCCTCTTTACAGGTTTAAGAATAATCTTTCACTCTCCATTTTCTATGGCTTAAGAATAGCCTCACAACATTCCCTTTTCTTAGGCTAAAGAGAACCTCACACTCTTTTTTTTTTCAAGGCTCAAGAATAACCCCACAAAAATTTCTAACCACAACTTCACCAATATCTCATATACACTCATGAGTACTCAACAATAATGTATAAACACTTTATGTACTTCTTTTATACATAAATAACAATCAACACACCTATTTATACTCTTTATAAGGCCAATTAGTCGTTGCCCAACGTTCTTTCCATTAATTGTTGTATCCATTGCAAATATATCCGTTGTCCAACGCTCATATGATAGCTTGCAGTATTCAGTCAACTGACCTTCACTATTCGGTTGCCCGAATTTCAACATCTTAGTTGTGCGATCAACCTATGGTTATTCGGTCGACCGAAGCTTCATAAATTATTCATTCGATTGATTGATCTTAAGGTTCGATTGACTAATCTGCCTTGGATTGGCCGATGCTCCCTTTAGCACTGATATTCAGTCGACCAGTATACCTTCGGTCGACCAACCTCTTCAGTATCTTCATTCGATCGATCGATCTATCAATTCGGTCGACTAGCCTTTTATGGATCAGCACACTTTCGATCTAAATCTCAGTCCAATCAATCCAAATTAAATCGTAACCCAATTCAACATAACAAAACAATACTTAATCACATTTTACACTTAACACAATCAATTCATCCAATTTATCAAATTATTAAAAATACAAATTTATTCATTTATTAAACCTTTAATTAAACATTATTTGATGACTTACACAAGTCATACAAATTTCACTGAATTACCAACTTAATTACTTTATTCATTAAATAGTCTTTAAATACTAAACAAACACAATAACCTCTACAAACATATTAGTAAAAACACCTTGTCATCATCAAAACAAAGGTGGAACCAACCCTTGTTCAACATTCATATTCATTATTCACTCTTAATTTAATAAGTTTTCTAAATGTTCTTAAACCATAGGTTCCTTAAGTTAAATTATACTCTCTATCAAGTTATGCAATTCTGTTCAATTTGATAAATTAAACAAAAGTTCTCTCTATCTCAACTCATTAATTGAATGTATTAATATGTTCTATAGAACCTATTGTTTCAATTAAATTTACACCTAACTCAGACATTTTATGTAAGTCTAACTCTAAGTCTTTATGCAAGATGCATTTTTTATGGATTGATCTAAACATACATTTAATTTCTCAATCTAAACACATGCAATCACATTGTTGGAATTAAAGTTTACATTTGCATAATAGTCAAAAATCATTGCCATTGATTTCATAAAAAAAATCTCATACAAATCTAGAAATTCAATGTTAAATTAAGAAAACAATGAAATAGTACATCTTAAAATTTATAACAACCTAAATCATATAAGAGAATTAGTACCTCGACATCACAAAAGTTACAACAATAATCATAAGAAGAAAGGATTTAAGGAGGCTCATAAATTGTAAATCTTGAATTCTTTGACTCCTTAAGGATTCTTATCGTGAAATCTTAATCCTGAATTTGATATTGTTTAATATATTTTTCTCTTTCAATCTTGTGCAAAACCCTTGCAAGATGGCTTAGGACTTAATCTTTCCCCTTTGGTTACGACTTGGAGGCTTCAAGATAATCATTATAAAATCATTCTTAAAAGATTTATGGTTAGGTACTATCAAATATCTCCAAACTTAAGTTGTTGCTTATCCTCAAGTAATGACTTAAACATTAACTCAAAAAAATCATTCAAAAGTTGAAAGTTAATTAAGGAAAAACAAATATCAATTAATGCTTTTGATTTAACTTACATATCATAATTCCTTCATGAAAAAAATATTGTTATCACACACAATCACGTTATTAGTAAATAAGAAATCTTCAATGCATAATATCAAGAATCCTTATAGTTTCATATAAATCATCATGTAAAATCAGTTAAGATGTTAACCGTAACCTTAAACATAATTTGAATTACACTTGGAGAAATTATTAAGATTCAAATTGTCTTTTGATAGAAGGGAAAACACCTTACCATGAATATCCCCTAGTTACTAAACTTGGTTATCATTTTTTTGGCTTTTTTAGAAAGTCTTTTGAGGGGAGGGAAAATACCTTGCCATGAAAATTTTGCTCACTTTATTTAATAACATATACATATTTTTCATTAAATTACAACCTATTCCAAATTCACATGATAATCCATATGTAACTTCATTAGAAACTTGATATCATACACCAAGATCACTCAAAACGAATGCAATTCACACAAAATCAAAAAGAAGAAACATAAAAAAAATTTTGAGCTAGAAATCATTTGGGCATTGATCAATTTCCAACCAATAAAAAATATCTATTAAATTAAAATACTATAATTAAAAACAACTAATAATCAAAGATGGAATATTTAAGTCATCGCCATCAAATTTACAACAAATCAACTGTGGGAATAAACCATAGGGCATGTTTATCTTTCTCCTCATGTTTACGTCAAATTGTCCTTAAATTAGAGTATGAAAGTAAATAAAACATAGAAACTGTAAAAAGGTAAGGGAACAAAACTCCTTGAATATTGAAGCCTAATTTGTAGGTATGAATTTGGTGGCTTAGAGTTTATTCCATGCAAATGAGAGCTCAAAAAAATTGATGATCAAAGCTTGATGCTTATACCTGAAGAATAATCTTAAATGACAAGCTTTTTGAAAATATTAGGTTAAGATGTAATCAGTAAAAAAATATAAAATAATGAAAACATAAAATTAACTTTGTTAACTGCTAAGCTAACTCGTTTTATATTATACTGCAATTTAATAGGTTATAAAATTGTAGTATAATGGATATTGCCCACAAGGATTAGAATTAGTCATCTAAAATTTTAGCTACACTTTGTTTTAGGCTCAAAATCAAATAGCAATAACTGAAAGTAAACTAAAATAAAACAACCTAACAAATTATTAAACAACAGTGTAGGAATTTGTGAAATCAAGATTAAAACTAGGAATCACTTCTATTCCCATTTTATATCCCTCTTTCCTTATTGATTTAATAATATTTGACCCAAGATATCACAATGTTTTAGCCACCTTCTCTTAAGGTGTAACTAAATTTCCCTAATTAAATAAGATAAGAATAAATTTGAAATTTCTCAATTTATCAAAAGCCTTTTTAGATACCCAACTAATTCTTATTTTAGAATCCAACACAAATATCTTAACTTATTCTCTCAACCTATTACAAGGAGTAATTATAACAAATATCACAAACATGCATCCAGTGAATCACTAGGATAAAGTTTAACACAATAGTTCAAGAATAATTCCTACAAAGAATTCAGTCATACATAATGTTAGTGATTCCCCCAACTATCATGTTTTCCATACAAAAAAAGATAGAAAAGAGAAGAAAGAATAAAACTAGGCGAAGCTTGACATTCTTCTCTTTAATCTTTGGTGTTAGAAAATATGGAAGTTAGCTTGCTCTTAAAGCACTTGACGAGTGATCTTGATTTCTACCTTTTGGAGTCACCAAAACCTGTTTCTTACCTCTTTTTATAAGTCTCCAATGATTGCTTGATGGCTCATAGGGTTTCCAATCCTTTTAAATGTCCAAAGAACTCAAAGCATCTCGAAACACGTGTAAATCACTTTTTTTAAAAGTTCAATTCCCACAATCATGGATTTGGTTGCTCTAAAGTCGCTATCACGATTGTGGGCTCTACTACCCTCATTTTTCTCTCCATCTTCTCCTTTTTTGCTCCCTTCAGCTTTTCTATCTTCGGTCTCTTCTTAGTCTTTTAGCTATAACTTCTTCTTTACTTGTCATTTGACCTTAAAATTTTGTGTGGAACTCAAAAACATGATTTTCTTTCTCCCCAATTTATTTCATAATAATTTGAGCTCTAAAAGTGTATATAATATCTCACTATAGTCCCTTATACTAAATTTGGTACTTTTTTAAGCTTCTCATACTCTTCTCTTAATACACGCTTCAAGGTATGTCCTATATCCTTAATATCTGGTATGGGACTTTATGACTTGATGCTCTAACACCTCAAATTGATTTCTATCTGTTCTAAATCTAAACATGCATAAAAATGTTCACCAAAATCTTGTATAACATGAACATCTTCTAAAGCAACATAAGCAACATCTTATTCAAGAGTTAATCAAATATACACCTAAATCACATGGAATTACCTCTCAACCCTAATATAATCATTATGAAATCATGTCTAAAAGATATCTAATTAAGATGCAATCAAATACCTCAGCTAGGATACTCTTTTAACTTGGCTGGGAGGTTACTTAGTCATTTAACGTGAAGGTGCATGTCTTGTGGGGCACACACCATGTTAATCAACTAAGTCACCTTACACCAATATCACTCTTTAACTTCATATTTATATGTAAAGCCAATGGAGTGAAAAATCTTTGCTCACTTTAATTAATCACATATGTGTTTCTTTTCAATTCTTAATGAAAAAAACTCATTCCAACTGTTAGGAGTCATTTATATTGGTTTTTATACCATGTTTATATTCTTTCTTCTATTTTTGAATATGTATGCTTAACTTGTTCACCTAGGGTTAGGATTAAATGGGTTTTGTTTGATTGGAGAATTTTCCCTAATTAAAGTGATTATTCTAATTTTTCTTTGATTGACCACGGTAGTTAGATTTTTAGATGATTAAAGGACTCATGACCATAAGTTTGTAGTTGTTAGAAGATTAATTAGGTGACACAATTGAATTTAGGTGTTGACCAACTCTAAAATCTTTTGTGAGGGTTCTTAGATCTAACGCATTTAGGTATAAGTGTCTTGTGATTTATGTCTTTTATTCCAATTTGTTTATTAGATCAAATAGATGAATTAAGTTTAAAAGAAAAAAAGTTATTTCCATAGCCAATGGTTATAACTTATATCAACGATGAATGTCTTAAATTTTTTCAATAATTTATTTCTTGTTTATTAACCTATTGAAATCCAAGGCCCTAGTTAAATTATCATCTTTTATACTCTTAATTCATGAGCTTGCGTTTAGATTGAATGTTGTTTATTTTTATTTTCTTTTGTTCCTTTTTATTTCTTTTAATAAATCAATTTAGAGTTGTTTAGATAAATAACTATTAATTGACTTATTATTATGCTCAGACTCCTATAGAAACAATACTTGGTTTCTTACCTTTTTATGCTACTTATTGATAAGGTGCACTTACCTTGAGTTTGGTCTAGTTTAGAATTGGAATTATTTTTCTTTAGTTTAGAACGCAACACCAACTTAACTTAATAATAATATGAAAGGTCCCTAAGAGCATGATGTTATACACATAGATCACAAACAAATCAACCAAAATTAAAAAGAAAAGGAAAAATTTGTAGATTAAAAATCACTCAAGAATTGTTCAATATTCGCACAATTAAAAACATTGATGAAATTAAAATACCACAATTAACAATAAACTCCTAATTTTAATCATTATAAGACAAGACATCTAAGCCTTTCCTATTAAACTTGCAACAAATCAAGTGCGTCAATAAAAGATAAGGCATGATCAAGTTCATCTTCTCCCTATATTTAAATCAAATTGTCCTTAATTTGGAGGACGAAAGTAATTAAAGTATAAAAAATTATTAAAATGAAAAGAGAACTGAAATCCCTTGAATAGTGAGTTCAATCTTTAAGCATGACTTTAAAGAGTTTATTCCATTCCATATGACTTGAATATGTTGAAGAAAGGAGATACAAGTTTGTTCCATCTTGGTTGTAAAGTGAAGTCTATAAGCATATCAACAAACCTATAATTAACAAGATATAATATCAAGCTTGTATTTAACTAATTAACATCACAAAATCTTAAAAGAAAACACTCAGAGATATCTAAAGATCAAAATTGAAACAACAATCATATAAACTTATAAAAACCTATCTAATATCATAACATGCTAATTTTAAGGTCAACAACTTAACCATTCCTCATTCTTAACATTATCAAGTAAGAGAAGGGAAAGAGAGCACTTCCCTTTCTTTTAGGAGGAATTCTCCAAGATATAACTTTTAATGATGCCCATTAGCCTTGCACATTTTTCCTTTGAAGTTTTTTGACCCAAAAACCCTATATTTGTAAACTTAAACAACTTTAAATAGTTCTTTCTACTGAGACTTGAGTTTACTCAAAATAAACTTTAACCTTACTATAATCGTCCTCTTTCTTTTTTAAATTACCCTATACTTTTTTTCTAAAATCAAATTGTTAGAAATTACAAGGAGTAGTATTTTTTTCCTCACATAAAGAGGCATATTTTAAGTGTGAAAGTAAAGATTTCATCTTGAGTATAGATGATTTTACAAAGGAGAATGGAATAAGGGCATTTATGTTGACTAAAAGTTCATGTTTTGTTTTTTCACCTAACTCCTCCTCCTTCTTAAGTTATTCATCATCTTTGTCATCTATTTCTTCAACACGATTCACCTTTTGCTCCTTCACATACTTTTTAATCACATCTACTTTCATGCGAGCACTAATCGCCTTCGGATCCTTCATTGTCTCACCCAAACTAAACTCTATTTGCTCATCACCAATGCTAAGAACTAACTTTCCTTCATGTACATCCACAAACGCTCTTCCGATATTCATGAATGGTCTGATAAGAGTCAATGGATAGTTTAGGTCCTCTTCAAAATCTAATACCACAAAATCTATTAGAATGATGAATTTATCCAATTTAACAAGCACATCTTCCACCACACTAATCGGTTTCTTAATTGATTAATTTGTCAGTTGTATAAGCATACATGTTGGCTTCATATCTCCTATCCCTAATTTTTTAAAGATTGAAAAAGGCATAAGATTAATGTTCATGTCTAAGTCACATAAACATATAGAAAATTTAATATTACCAAGGACATAACGAATAGTAAAACTCACTGAATCTTGCAATTTTGAGGGCGTGTAGTTGATAATAATGGAGCTACAACTTTCTGTTAAAGATACTGTATGATTTTCTTTTCCAATCCGTTTGCTGTTGAAGATATGTTTGAGGAACTTTGCATACTTTGGCATATTCTTTAAAACTTCAAAAAATGACAAATTGATATGTAACTTCTCCAAAAATTTAACAAATTGTGCATCCATTTGATTCTTCTTTAACCTTTATGGAAATGGTGTCTTTGGAGTGTAAAGTGGTGTTGGAATATAAGGCATTTCTTCATCCTTTTCCTTCATTTTTTGAGTCTCTTTCTTAGGGTTTTCAGCCTTTTTCTCAGTTGGTTCCTCTAATTCTTTTACACTTATAACTGTGATGACCTCTAGTTACTTCTTTAGATTGGAATCTATATTACTTGGGAGACTCCCCACACTTTTTGTAGATAATACATTGGCTAGCTTCCTAGCTTAAACCTCCAAATTATGGATAGAAGATACATGATTCCTATAATCTGATCAAACTTTGCTTCCATCCTCTTCTATATCTCATCTTGTTTTGAGAACTTAGACTTGAGCATATCCATCAACTTATTCATCTTTGTTTCCAATAATCCAAGCCCATTTTTTTGAAATCCTAAATGTCCTTGAATTGTCATGTGGCTACCTGCATTATTAGTCAAAGAAAAGTTTGGGTGGCTCTTCAACCTTGGATTATAAGTATTAAAGTAGGGATTATTACCTCTTTTTTGTGCTCCCATATAGTTCACTGGTTTCATATCATTAGTTTCTATCATAAAGCAATAAATGGTGTCATGGATATCTTACTTATATAGCTCACATCTAAGTTGCATGGCCTTTACCGAAGAGGAAGAAGTTCCTTACAAGTTGCTTAGTTACTTGGTGAATGTCATTAAATCGATTGGTATCATCCTTTTTTACTCATTTAAACTTTACTTACTCCTCTTATTTGTCCATATATAACTATTGTTAGTCATCTCCTCCAATGGATCATTAGCCACATCATTATTTTCTTCATCAGGGAACCCTCGGGTGTCGCATTTATAATTCCCCTTTATATTGGTTTATTCTATTATTGCAAGAGGAACTCCTTTGGTAAGTTATAGTGTGAAAAGCTTCTTTTTAGCTCCTTGAATCTCTCTTATGCCTCATATAATGACTTCCCATCACTTTTTTGGAAGTTAGTGATCTCTTTGATGATCCTTGTTGTCTTTTGTCAATAGGAAATATTTAGTTAAGAAGGCTTGAACAAGTTGCTCCCATATAATGATATTTTCAGGTTTAGAGAATTCAACCATGCTTTGGCTCAGTCTTTCAAAGTGAATAAGAACAACCTTATCTTGATTGCATCTTCTAATAATCCATTGTATCAAAAAGTGTTACAAATCTTCAAAAAAATTTGATAGATGTGCATTGGGATTTTCATTCGTCAAACCATAAACTGGCACACTAGTTTGAAGCATGTTCAGTAAAGCCGACTTGATTTCAAAGTTATTAGCTTGGACAGGATGCCTTGTTATCCCTTATGGATTTACATTGAAACCTAGCCTCATAAAGTCCATAAGGGTCCTTGGATTCCTTCCTTACTCTCTCTTTTCCACCATTGTTCCTTATATAGTTTCTTACCACTTCACTCTTTTTAACTGACTTTCTTGTGATATTTGAAACCTCTTTGTCACTTAGCCTGCTTGAACATCTTATGCTCCTTATGTTATACACCTATAATTACACAAGAAAAAGTATCAAAATCCTTAAATCAAAATCACTTAAATTTAACCTGGTAACGACGGTAAAAACTTGTTAATTGCTAAGCCAACTTGTTTTACGCTATACCGCAAGTGAACAGGTCATAAAATTATAAACTAATGAATATTGTTCTATAAGGATTAGAATTAGTTGACAATTTTAGCTACACTTTATTTAAGACACAAAATTAAACAGTAATAACTAAAAGTCTAAAATAAAATAACCTAACAAATTAATAAACAAGAGTGAAAGAACTTATGAAATCAAGATTAAAATTAGGAATTAATTTTATCCCTATTTTGTATACCTCTTTTCTTATTGATTCAATGATGTTTGATCCAAGATGTCTTAATATTTTAATTACTCTCTCTCAAGATGTAACTAAATTTCCCTAATTGAATAAGATGGGAATAGTTTTTCAATTTCTCAATTTATTAAAACCCTTCATAAATACCTAACTAGTTATAAAGCAATCCTATAGGTAATCAATTAATCAATTAAGATCTCTTTTCAACCAATTATTACCTAATATTTGTTGGTCTATTGGAGTGACAATGCTCATTTTACAATCCAACATAACTATATTAATTCAATCTCTCAATTTATTGTAAGGATTAAGTATAACAAATATTATAAGCATGTATTTATTGAATCACTAAGATAGAGTTCAACATAATAGTTCAAGACTAATTCTTACAAGGAATTCAACTATTCATAATGTCAACGATTCCCCTAACTATCATGTTTTCTATACAAAAAAGATAGAAAAGAGAAGAAAGAATAAAACTAGGTGAAGCTTGACATTCTTCTCTTCAATCCTTTGTGCTAGAGAATCTAAAAGTTGGCTTGGTCTTGAAGAACTTGATGGATGACCTTGATTCCCACATTTGGGAGCCACCAAAACCTATTTTTTTTACTACTTTAGATAAGTCCCTAGTGATTACTTGACACCTTATAGGGTTTCCAACCCTTTTAAATGTCCAAATAGCTAAAAACAACCCAAAACATGTGCAAGTTGCTTGTTTTTTAAAGTTCCAATTCCCACAATCCTATGATCATGAATTTTGCTGCTCCAAAGTCTCTGTCAAGACCCTAGGAAATCCCAAAATTATGGGCTTTGCTACCTTTATTTTGCTTTCCTTCTTCTCCTCTTTTGCTCCCTCTAGCTATTCTAGCTTCTGTCTCTTTTTAGTCTTTTGGTTATAACTTCTTATTTACTTGTCATTTGACCTTGAAATTTTGTGTGGAACTCAACAACATGATGTTCTTGCTCCCCAATTAATTTCACAAAAATTTGAGCTCTCACCAAATTCCCTTATATTAAAGTCAATGATTGTTTAAGCTTTTCATGCTCTTCTCTTAATGCACTCCTCATAGCATATCCTATAGCCTTGATATTTGGTATAGGACTTCATGACTTGATAATCTAACACTCAAATTGATTTCCTATCTGTCTAAATTCAAACATGCATTATAATATTCATCAAAATCATGTACAACATAAAAAGTAATTTAAAGCAATATAAGCAACATCTTATTCAAAAATAAATCAAATATACATCCAAATCACATCGCATTACCTCTCATGCCTAATAGAATCATTATGAAATCATACCTAAAAGATGTATAATTAAGGCGATATCAAACTTTGAAGAGTACATAAACTTGAAATAGCATATCCGTGATGAATTAAAACAAATAAAAATAGAAAGATGAAATAAATAACAAAGTAAAAGAATCATCAAACTAAGCCACCTATTGGTCCACGGCTCACATCAATATTCATAAACAGGTGGTGGTGGTAGGTGATGAAACTGCATAAACTATTGCCATCACGCTTGTTGTAGCTTCTACCTCTCTTGTTGTACCCTACAATCCTCCTGTCGTTGCCTTTGTTCCTTCTCCCATCTGGTGTCATTGATATTCTCTCATTTTAATACATAAGACCTTCACCTAGGCACTAAGATGATCAAATTATATGGCAATAGATGGTTTTACATTTATAGAGGGTCTAGCCTCAATTTCTTTGTCTTCCTTCTCATCAACATCATCACTATCTTCTAACTATTTACTTGTATCTCAATCACTTGACGAAGGTCAAGCTCTTTTAAGTTTAAGGTGTCCTTATGCCCTTGTAGCTAGCCCCTTCTAGATTCATACTTGGAAGATAAAGAACTCGATATTTATCTCTTTCCTTAGATCCATTGTGCTCAACTTAATCCCTAAGTTTATAGGTAGCCTTATAATATATGAAGAATGACTTAATGTCCCTCTTAATTTATTGATTTGATGGGCAAAGTAGAGAGCTAGAACACCTCCTATGTTGGAGTTGATGCCACTGCCTATACACCATAGATGAATGAGCTCACCTAATTTCACCACCCTAGGACTCTTTTGTGACCCCTTATAGTATTTTTGATTAGTTGATGAATAATTCTAAGTGCTAGGTACAAAAGCTTGGTGCTTTTCATTACTCATGCCCTTAAATTCTTATCTCCAATCTTATCCCAAAACCAAGAAGCTTTAATTAGGTTTGCAAACTCTAACTTGGCATTCCTAGTTACATATTGATCTTTTAAGTTATTGGTCTGTATCCTTAAAGCAGTGTTGAAGTCCTAATATGACATGGATAATTGTTTCACACAAAGTTAAAATTGTACCACATCCTCATCTATAGTCCTCGATAGATGCATCTTGAACTAGAAGGTGGTCAGGAACTCGTATAACAAGTTTGTATAACCTAGTTCCCTTATCTCCACGAATTTATCCCATCCTCTAGCCTTCAAATAATATATGATAGAATCTCCTAGTCCTGGACTTCCCAAATCTTCAAGTTTCAAGTTCAATGTGTGATTTAAGTTGGATGTGTTATTTAGCGATGGTCACGGACTTATTGAGGTAAGGACCATATGGCTTCTAAAAAGGGAAGCCTTGTCATGACGAGTTTTCTTTGCTATTACCTTATGCCTAGGCATCATTCCTGTAAGAGCTAAGGCAATTATGAATACTTAAATTTTATGCCTAATTTCAACAAAACATAAATCTTATAAGCATATAAACACTATAATGATAATGCAACAACTACCAAAACTCCACATATTAAGTTACATAACACATTGTGACATTTACAAACATATGGTTCATAAATTCTTAGAAAGCATCAAACATCCAACTTGAATTATAAGAATGACATGATAGAATTATCAATTAAGGAGTAATAAGAGAATTTTTTAAATATAGTATAAATATCAAAGTTCTTTTAAGCGTCAAAGAACACATAACTCAATTGGAGAAGTGCAGTTCATTTTTAATCCATTAAAGCATAAAGTACATTCGCTTTAGCTCCTTAAACATTATAAACTAAAAAATTCATATAAATTCCACCCAATATCTCCACCTTTAGAATTTTAATCAATTCATAAACATATTACACTCAATTAATGTGTTAAAATCACAATTTTTAAGAACAAGGGCCAATATTTTAGTAATTAACATACACCTACATGACAAGTCACTTTGATCAACATATAAACACATAGGTAATGTGAAATAAGGGTTATTCCATATAGAACAACATCCTAGGCCACCAATTAAACATATAAGAGATGAAAAATCACATCAAATAGTTCAATAATGTTTTAGTCATGCTTAAGCCCTAACTTATGAAACAAACCTTAAGTTTTAAGTGATTAATGGAAGAGAAAGCACACACCTTGTTGGTTTGACAAAGAACTAGTAGATTAATGCATAAAAATGGGTAATGGTAGGAGATGAGAGAGTTGAATTAGGGGTGAAGGAAGAGTGAAAAAGGTGGAAGAGGGGTTAGGTGAGTGTGTTTTAAGATACCCCCACTTGACCTTTCCATGAACCGGCCCACATATGTGGCCTTGCCCATAAGGAATTCTAGATAGAAACCATTCATTAGGCCACAAGAATGTCCTAGGCCATGGTTTCATATTGATTCCCTTTTTATTTTTATTTTTCACTTAGATTCAAAAGCATCTCTAACTCAATTTTCATGTAGAGTTAAACAATTTAGATTAATTAAGTACCCAAGGATGATGTAAACTCAAATAAATAATATTCAAAAATACATAAAAATGCATCCAATTCAATCATGTAAGAATACAACCTATATGAAAAAATTTCTAAATAACAAAATGAAGGCTAACAAAAGCACACAAAGTAATAAAATCACCGTTGGATTGCCTCCTAACAAGCATTTATTTATTGTCATAAGCTCAACGACCTCTTTTTTTAGTTTCTTATCCTTTATTAAATTTCTTGTTCAGAGCCTTATTATTCTTCTTAGCTTTTCCTTTGGAGCTTTTTATATCTTCTTTATCTCCCATACTCCACTCATATAGCTCCTTAGTAGTAAGGGTTAAACTCACCTTTCCTTTATAATGTTCAAGGCTTGGTAACATCAAAAAATTGAAGTCCAGAGGATTATGTTTTGGAATCCCCTGCAAAACAAACAAAGTTCAAGGAAGTTGCTTCTTATTCAAAGATGACCTGATAGTTTTAGGATTAGAAAAAAATAATTGATTAGTCTTCAATTCTAAGGATCAGTTTCTTTTCCAATGAATCCCATCGTCGATCTCTATATCTAGGATAAAAAAATCAATAGGAAATATAAATTTATTAACTCTTACTAGATTTTCCTACCATGCCCCTAAGATACTAAAGGGATCTATCGTCAATTGTATGTTCATTCTAGTTGACTTTATAATCTTTAAACCTAGTTCATGAAACAATTTATATAACATAAGATTTATATCAGCCCTTAAATCAGTTAATACATCATGTAAATGAAAATTACCAATCACAAAAGGGATTAAGAAACTCCTTATGTCCTTCAATTTTTGTGGTAGTTTGTTAACAATTATGGCAGTATACTCCTCACTCATCATCATCCTTGAAGATTCCTTCTTCTTCTTTGTCAAAAGTGCATTACGTACAAACCTCACATTCTTTGGTTCCAATATAAGAGATTCAACCAAAGGAGTATTAGGATTTAATTATTAATAGGCTTAAAAAACATACCTATGTACTCCTCAAGTTGTTCAATGCTTGCTTTTTTTAGGAACTAAAAGTTATGGCTCTTGTTTCTTCTTGCTTCAGCTTCATTCTCATTCTCAAGTTCCATAGCTTCTCTCTTAGTCTCTTCCTTTTTCTCCCATTACTTTCTTCTGATCACTTAAGAAAATTACATGTACTTGCTCCCTTGGGTTCCTCTCAATATTACTAGGCAAGGTACTTTGGGGTCTCTCTAAAACACTACTAGCAAGTTGCCTAACTTAATTCCTAAGTTCTTGATCAATGCATTTATATTTTGGAACCTAGGGTCTGTATTAGTCATATACTTTGCTTGGATGTCCTCCAGGCTGGGTTGCCTAGGTTGTTATTATTGTTAGAAAGCTAGAGGGTGGTTCTAACTTGATTGGCTAAGCTCTCTATCAAAAGTTAAGGTGATTATTCTACCCTAGATTATATATGTTATTATATGAGTTATTTTATCAATTTCCCACATTGTCAACTTGCTCAAGTTAGCCTCCAACTCCTGATGGCTAACACTTATAATTTAGATGCCCTCCTCTATAGAAATAACACATCATCACTTAGGCTAAGGCAGATGCTATCGTCTTGTTCTTTAACTTCCTCGTCAAAGCTTCCATTTTAACTTCCAATAAGGCTACTACATCCACACTATATGCGCCTTAAATAGGCTTAGAACGTTGTAATGCATTGTCCCATTGGTATGTATTCACAACATTGTTCTCTATAAGCTCTTAAGGCTACTCAGGGGTCTTGAAACTAGTAGTGCCACCAGATGATGTATCTATTAGTTGCTTCATGACAAAGTTTGAGGCCTCCATAGAAGGTTTGCATCAACATGCTCAAATCAAATCCATAGGGTGGACACTTTCTCAGCATGTCCTTCCATCTTTCCTAAGCTTCATAAAAATTTTCCTAATTCCATTGTTGCAAATAAATAATCTCGTTACATAATTTAATCAAAAGAGTGGGAGGAAAATACTTGATAAGAAATTTTTTTACTAATTAATTCAAGAGGTGATAAAACCCGACAGGTTAGATTTGAGCCAAAACTTGGCTTTATTTCTCAATGTGAATTGGAAGAGTCTCAATCTATCAAATTCTTCAGAAATGCCATTAAGCTTAAACATATCATAAATTTCTAGAAAATTGGTGATATAAGTATTAAGATCCTCATCTAATAGCCTGAACATAATTTTGTAGTATCTAGATCATCGACGACTTTGTAGTATTGAAAAACCCCTGTGGTCAATTGTGCTCCTGGTCCTAGCTCTCGATTCACGTTTCTTACTTGTAAATTAAAGGCCTTAAACTTCATGCTAATCTTAGATTTTTTTTTTCCATCAAACCTCTCTTAAATGTCTTTACTTTAGGATCTGGCTTAAACCGGTTTACAGGATGACTCCTAATCATACAAAAAAGTACCTAAGTAGAAAAGTGAAAGAAAAAATAGAAGATCAAGTCGAGAAGAGATTTTAGACAAAAACAAAAGTACAGAAAAAAAATTTGCAGAAAATCAAAAGAAATAAAAGCAAAAACAAAACAAAGATATCTAGTCTAATAAAAATGGGTTAATAGTCATTGAAGTTATCAACATTTACACATTTTTTCAGTTAAGTGATCAAACTTTTAAAAGTTTCAATTGAGTGATTAACGTTTGAAAAGTTAATCAGTTGAGTG
>JAOXYD010241531.1:0-17074 GCA_028565735.1 Pinacopodium congolense | reverse complement strand
TTGACCTTCAAACTCCAAGCTTTCCATAATGGATTCATCTTGAAACATACCTATCTTTAAGATTGACATCATAAACTAAAACCATTAGTGATTAAGCATATTTTATTATCATCAAAACCAAGATTGGAACCTCCCTTGGTTCAACAATTACGTTGGGTTATTCTTTACCCTCTTTATGAAAAGAAATATTGTAAAAGTTTCTCTTCACCTTCTTTATGGAAAGAAGAAGTTACAAGGGTTACCCTTCACCTTAAGGAAGATTAGTATATTTAAAACTTCCAATAAATAGATGGAGAGTGGATTAGGCAATTGTTAAGAATTGTTGAACTACTATAAATCATTATGTTCTTCTTTCCCTTCATCTCTTTACATATTTGTAATATTTTGTTTGATTGAATTTAATTAACATTGGTATAAGCACATCATTTCATTTAGGTTAAATTTTGGTTTAGAGATTACAAATAGCTAAATTTGGTTTAAGTGTTCTAACTTGTTTAGTTTAACAAGAAACTATTTTAAAAACACAATTCACCCCTTCTTGGATGTTATAGGGCTTTCATTATATATTATTATATAAGAACATAGAAGTACCTCCTTTTGCACCACCTCTTGAAACCAAAATTTTTATTCCTCGCTAGGTTCAACAATATGCTTGGTAAGATCGTGTGAGAATTCTTGGTAATTCTTCCATTTTCTTCAAAGTTATATTAGATACCACCTTTTTCTACTTTTACTTGGCACAATTTTGTACCAATAGATGTTAACATAAAAAAAAAACTAAGAATCTAGTTTTTTTAGGTACTTACATAATGTTGGGTCCTTAAGGGTTAGCCTTAACATCTTTCTTTACCTATTTCCTAAAGGGTTTTCTAAACAACCTATGTTTATCAACAAAACTTTTCTACATGCCCACCATTTCCACAAAAGTGACATGTAAAATATGCATATTGATGATACCTATGATTTTTATACTTAAATGAATTCCTCTTATCATAATGAATTTTCTTAGGATAATGATATGACCTTGGATGTATATGAAATATGTTCCTAGGAATATATTTATACATTTATGAATTATGAGAATCCATCATACCTTTTTGTTTCATATGGGGCCTCAATATATGCCTACTACTCCAATGATGATATAGCCTCCTAGGATGTGAATATGAAAGCTCTTAGGATTCTAAACATGTGTATATGGAGTACTAGCATGACCCATATCACTATATCTAAAATGAAGCCTAAATTCTTTATGCCTATTTCTAGGTCTCCTATAACTAGATGTCATTTCTTGATGAAAATAAGACCTAGGTTATGATTGAAACATGCCTCCAGATTTATGAACATGCATATGAGGTGCTTGAGAATGTGTAGGACCTCTTTGCTTTACTTGAGGCTAAAATGCATCATTATTAGTTTGTGCATTCTTATAAAAATTATGCCTAATTTTACTAGGATGCACTTCCTTTCTAGATTTTAATTTTGATTTATACATGAATGCATGGTGAATTTTTCTAGAATGTGGTCTAGATGAGAATGCAACATTTTCAAAAGAGGCTTTTGAGAAATCTCTTCTTCTAAGTTCTTGCACTTTATAAGGATGGTTTTTGCATTATTTGAAACATTTCCTTGAATGTATCCTAAACCTTTCCTATCATTAGAAAACTTTTGGACTCCAAGCATGCAATCTAACCTCTCTTTGCCTTTTGTGAATCAAGATAAGCATTCTCAAAGGTCATTAATCTCCTTTTTCAATACCTCATTTTAATATATCAAATTATGCTCATCATGCTTGGAAACTTCTACACTCTTAGATTCTACTATGTCATACAGTTCACTCCTCAACTTATTAATTTCTAACATGCATGCATTCTTTGATTCTAATATGTCATGCATCTCATTTTGCAAATTTTTTATTCTCATTTATTAACCTATCATTTTCTAGCATGAGATCATTCAAATTCTCCAATGCCTCTTTATGCTTCGAAGAAACTTTCGTCCTTTTCAAATTTACAACCTTAAGGCATTTAGCTAACTCTTCATATGATAATTCATTATCACTACTATCATCATGATTCTCATCATAAGATTGTAACCTAGAAGGTACTCATTTTCTTCATTTTGAGAATTCGATGAAGATGATGGCTTATCCTCTTTGTTCATTAAGCATAAAGGACCTTCCCTCTCTTCTTTGATTCCGTTCTTAACTTCCTTAACTGCACTGCCATCTATATATATTTCTTCCAACCTAGACAAACATCATTAGTAAAAAAATACATAGGAATTTATTATTTTTTCTTCTATTTGATGCATCTAATAAAATATGCATGGCTTTTTGTTCAAAGAAACAATTTCTATATCATTTGTAAAAGTATAAGGGTAATTTTCAATAATTTGCCACAAATCTAAATCTTGGCCTATAAAGAAATTTTTTTTATTCTCAATTTTAAATTTTAATTTCCATTAAAGTAAGGAGGCCTATGTACATTTGACCACTCTTACTTATAAAAATCATTCAAAAGTGTCATATTGAATCTTTTCTCATAATTTTGTAAGAAATTTTAAGCAAACGTGAGATTTATGCTTTGATATCACTTAAAAACCCTATCAAAAGCAAGAGGGGAGGGCGAATTACGTGTTTGTTTATTCTAAGTTAACAACCTAAACCACCTAAACCTTAATGCAAGCATACATAACTTAACAATTGCTTCGTTAAAACCAATGTAAAAAGGGGCTCACAATGCAACTTATGTAATATCAAAACTTAATGTATTCCTTAGAGCTTATTCAATGCAATTCATAGTATAAATCAATTCCAAATTACATTCAATAAGCAAAATAACTTAAAATTTCTTTATGATAGTGAATATCAACCTATTAAAAATATTTTTAATGTAAAAGAGTAGCCTATAACTCAATTAAAAACTCATATTATCAAAATCCCTAAAGTAGAACACTAATTAGACCTTGAACAGTGTTTCAATGCAAGTTCATTCAATAAAATGATTCTAAAATATTTAGAGACTAAAAATCAATATAGAAAAACTCTTGGAACCTTAATAGATTAGAAACCAATTAATTGAAGAAACAAAAAAGAAATTTAAGGCATTAAAGAATAAGATTGAACAAGGAAAACACAAAAGCTATCAATTTGACAGTATTTTGGTTCCAACTTTATAAACAAATGTTTCTAACCTTTCAAGTATACAAAATCAATGCATGAAACCTTATGAAAGCTAAAAAAATTAGCAGAAAATAAATTGAAACAATAAGATTGAAACTAGAGCTTAAAGAATGACATAGAACATTATAAACTTAAGAATCTCATAAAACTTGATGTTTTTTACTTTGGAAACTCATATCAGATTTAATGTGGCATAAAAATTGAAAAAAAATTATAGAAATCATATTTATAAAGTTAAAAAGGGAGTCATTGGTTACACAAACTAGCTGTTATGGCATTAAAAATGATTGAAAGTAGAAAGTCTGCAACTAGCCGTTAAACTATAATGGTAGTACCTAGAACCTTAATGGCATCGTTATGTTCTTTATACAATTGTCATTATGCTCCTAAATAATTGAGATACAACATCAATACAGTAACTGTGTTATTATTGTCCCAAACAATCATTGTTACTCTTCTAGAAAAAACATCAAATGACAGAAACTAATTTAAAATCTTTCTAAATAATTTCTTTACATCAAATATAACTTCAAACAAGTTTTAAGGGATCCCAAAGTTGATTTTAGATAATAAGACATGAAAATTTAGAACAAAAACATAAGTCTAGGTTTATGAATAATTTAGAAAAAATTTGAAACTTTAAATTTAAAAGAATTTTAGACCATTTCATAAAAATACTAAATTTGTTTCTTTTAATCCAAAACACTTTATACTAGTTTCAAAACACATTTTAAGACTATTTGAATAACCAAATTGAACCAATTTCCTTAAACTCAAATTTTGATTTTTTTAATAAAAAAATTTCATTTTTAATGGTTGCAAAGATTTTAAAGAAACTTTAAAACTTCACACAACAATTCAAAATCTTTTTTCACACAAAAAATTAACTCAAACATATTCAAACATAGATTATTAACATTCCAAAACACTTTAACACATGAAGAAGACTTCTTTAAAACTATTCACACATTGCCCCTTAATTATGCAATTTCATACTAATGTAACATTCTAAAATACTTCCTAACATGTAAATGTGATAATCAAATTCATCTAATCACTAACATATTTGTTCAAAACATATATGCAAATGTTCATGCATTAAGGATTTCCATATATCATCAAGTTTTTAGTGCCATTGCTGGGGACTGTGTTATATTAAGTGTTTCATAATCTTTGTTAGACTAACCATTTTGTTTCTTTTTTTTAAGTTATTGTAGTCTATACTTTTATGTATTTTTACTTTTGTCTAAGAATCTTTCAATTTTTAAGAGAGGTCACTCTTGGTGTGACTAGGAATAATCTTCAAACTTATTTAAACCAAATCCAAAGGTAGAAAGAAAATTTAGAAGGGTTTTGAAAGAGAAGAAATCAGAAGGAAACACAATGTTTGAGGTAAGTTATTCATAAGTAGACAATATAGATTGAGAGTTAGACCACAAGCACAATTGACCATGGGAGACCTATTAAGACCCTCATTATAAGGCATAAAATCTAGCATACATAAGTCGATGATAAAGACTGTGAGCTTTAAGATCAAGCCACAGATGATCTATATGTTTCAAAACCACGTACAATTCGATAGGCTTCTATATAAATATCCTAACACCCACACAACCAATTTGTTAGAGATTTGTGACACCTTTAACATCAATGGTGTCTTAAAAGAATTGGTTAGATTTAGTTTCTTACCCTTTACACTACAATGTAGAGCAAAGTCATGGTTAAAGTACAACCTACTGGGATCTATCACATCTTGCAATCAATTGGCAAATAAGTTTCTCACCAAGTATTTTCCTCCTTCTCATCTAGCTAATTATGTAATGAGATTATCTCTTTTCAATAGTGGGAGTAGAAACACTTATATGAAGCTTGGGAGTACTAAAAGGGCATATTAAGGAAGTGACCACCCCATAGATTTAACTTAGCAATGTTAATGGAAACTTTTCATAGTGGGCTCAACTTTAAGACGAAAAAATTGATAGATGCATCTTTTGGAGGAACCATAAGCTTCAAGACCCCAGAGTGGCTTCAAGAACTAATCGAGAATATTTCCATGAATACTTACTAGTAGTAGAGCACAAGATAGAAGTCTACCTTTATAAGTATGCGAGATGAAGTTATAGTTACCTCTCTAGGGGCAAAATTAAAGTTTTTGGACCAAGAGAATCTAGAGAATGGTAGTAGATTCATCCTCTTTTCAAGTGATATACTGTGATATTTATTAGGGAAGACATCTAAGCAAAGAATGTCGAATGTGTATCGTTGGATATTAAGTGGAATAAGCAGATTTTATAGGAAGAAAGATTTAACTACAATAATATATACAAATTCCCTTATAACTCAAGATGGAAACAAATTTCCAACGTACTTAGTATAAAAGAGATAATAGAAAAATTTATTACCATAACTGAGGATTGTTTCGAGAAGGTTGAAGTATCCATGCATAGCTTAGAACTTCAAAGAAGACGTTTGATTAAGTAGGTTTTTAAAGAGTCACAAGATACATGCCTAGTTAAAAGAACAAGTGGAAGTCATCACATTAAGGAGTGGTAAGGAGTCAGTTAGGAGCATAAAGGTGAAAGAAAAGAATAATTTGAAGCTAGAAAATAAGTAGTAGAAGGTGGAGAAAGGGGAGAAAAAGGTGAAGGACTAAAAAAGAAGCTAGTGAAGGAGTACAAGCCAAAAATTCTTTACCTGAGTCAGTTATAAAAGAATCGCCACGATGAGCAATTTGGTAGTAAATATCTATAACTTCTTAAGTAATTATATAGAACATACCTTTTGTAGAAGTTTTGTTATAGATTCCAAGTTCTTGAAGGATTTACTATCAAACAAGAAGAAATTAGAAGAGTTATTTATAATGCAACTGAGTAAGGAATGTTAGGCAATCTTTCAAAATAAACCGCCATAAAAACTAAAGGATTTAGGGAGTTTCACTATCCTTTACATTATTAGTAGTCTATCTTTTTATAAGGCATTAGTGGATTTAGGTACTAGCATATTTGATGCCATATCGTTTATTTAGTAAGTTAGGGCTTGGTGAATAAAAACTAACTAGGATGAGCATCCAATTAATTGATACATCTATAAAATATCTTAGAGGAATAATTGAGGATATTTTTGGTAAAGTTGATAAGTTCATCTTTTCAATTAATTTTGTAATTTTGGAAATGGATAATGAGGTTGAGATCCTTTTGATCTGAGGTAGAACCTTCTTAGCTATAGCTAAAGCATTAATAGATGTAAACAGTGGAAAGCTAACACTTAAGGTTAAAAATGAAGAATTGTATCTAGAATCTTTGAAGCCATGAGACATTATGTAGGAAAAGATTATTCATGTTTTTGTTTAGATGTGATTGATGTTGACAGTTTTAATGTTTGACAAGTGACCATCATACAATACTTATTGGAGTTTGCATATCCAATAAAGAAGGAGACGGGGCATTTGGCCTTGAGGAATTAGAGCAAAAAGAATATTTGGATGTTATTAACCAATAAAATAACACGAGAGTTAATGTTTAAAGATCTTGACAAACGAAAAGAGGGCAAATCAAAGCCCTCATTTGAAGAACCGCCATATTTAGAATTGAAGAGACTATCAAAGCACTTAAAGTATGCTTTATTAACTAAAAACTCAAAATTACCAGTTATTATATCTGCTGACTTATTACATGGATAAAAGGAAAAGTTGTTACAAGTCTTATAAAAGTATAAAGGGCTATTTCATGGAAGTTATTGGACATAAAAGGAATTAGTCCTTTTTTGTATCCACAAGATTCCACAGGAGGACAACAATAAACCTTTAATGCAACTGTAATAGAGACTTATCCCCAATATAAAGGATGTGGTAAAAGGAGAGGTAATTAAATTACTAGATGCGGGAATCATATATTCTATTTTTGACAATTTGTGATGGGTCTTATACAAATGATACAGAAGAAAGGTGGGATGGAAATCATGCCAAATGAGAAGAATGAGTTTATTCCTACACGTACAGTCATGAGATAGAAAGTATGTATTAGTTATCATAAGCTAAATGATGCTATATGCAAAGATCACTTCCTATTGTCATTCATTAATCAAATGTTAGAAAGGCTCTCTAATCGTGCATACTATTCTTCTTAGATGGGCTTTCGGGCTATTTCTAGATTCTTATAGTCCCATAGGACCAATAGAAGACAACTTTCACAAGTCTGTATGTTACGTTTACATATAGGAGAATGCCATTTGGTTTATGTGATACTCCTGTTACCTTTCATAGGTGGATGCTAGCAATTTTAGATGATTTTTAGATATCATAAAGGTATTTCTGAATGATTTTTTATTTTTTGGTGATTCTTTTGATTTGTGTCATAATCATTTAGCTAGAGTGTTTAAAAGGTGTGAAGAAATAATTCTAGTACTTAATTGAGAGAAGTGTCATTTTATGGTAAAATAAGGAATAGTGCTAGATCATAAAATCTCTATTAAGGGCATTAAAGTGGACAAAGCCAAAATTGAGATTATAAAGATATTACCTTCAACAACATTAATGAATGCAATTAAAAGCTTTGAGGTCATGCAGGATTCTATAAGAGGTTTATTAAGGACTTTTCTAAGATAACTAGGCCTCTTACTAAATTATTAGAAAAAAGATGTGATTTCTAATTTTGATGATGAATACTTGCTTGATTTTAATGTTTTGAAGGATTCAATCCCAAATCATGGTCGTACTTGATTGAGAGTCACCTTTTAATCTTATATGAGATGACAGTGATTATGCAGTGGGGGTAGTGTTTAGATAGTGTAGGAATAAGCATTTTTAATCCATTTATTATGCACGTAAGATGCTGACGAATATACAGGAGAACTTAGCCTATTTATTATGCAAGTAAAATGCTAACAGATGTACAAGAGAATTACACCATTAACAAAAAAGAGCTACTTTCTATTGTCTTTGCATTTGATAAATTTAGATAATATCTTATGATGTCCAAATTCATTATATATATGGATCATTCATCACTCAGGAAACTACTGACCAAGAGAAATGCTATGTCCATACTAATAATATGGGTGTTATTACTACATGAGTTTGATTTAGAGATTTAAAACAAGAAAGGAGTATAGAACTTACCTACAAACCATCTTTCTCGCCTTGAAATCTATAACATTGTCGATTATGCAAAGTATCTAGTAGGTCAAGTGTTATCACAAGAAATGACCTATCAGTAGAATAAGAAATTCTTCACTGATTTGAAATATTACTCATAAGAGGACCTATACTTGTTTTGAGTATATGCAAATTATATAATTAGGAGACATGTAGCTTATCTAGAAACCTAAGAGATATTGAAGCACTGTTTTCAAGGACTAACTGAAGGGCACTATCATGTAAATAGAATACCCAAAAAGGTTTTGGAGTTAGGTTTTTATTGGCCTACATTGTTTCAAGACGCCAAGATATATGTCAATACATGTGATAGTGCTCAACGATCAAGTAATCTCTTTCATAGGCACGAGATGCCTCAAATTGGTATTCATGTCTATAAAATATCTAATGTGTGGGGGATTGAATTTATTTGTCCATTTCCAATATCCTTTGGTAATGGATACATTATAGTAGTCATAGATTATGTGTCTAAATGGGTGGAAGCCCAAGTATTGCCTTCAAATGATGCTTAAGTGGTTGTTAAGTTCCTTAGGAAGTCGTTTACACGATTTGGAATATCTATAACTATCATAACTGGTACAAGTATCCATTTTTACGACTAGTAGTTTGAAAAGGCACTTAAACAGTGTTTTGTGACACATAAAATAGCTACCTCATATCATACTCAAACTAGCAAATAAGTAGAGGTTATTAATAGGGAATAAAATAGATACTAGAGAAAAAGGTTGAGGGTTTCAAGAAGGATTAGTTTGTGAAATTAGATGGTGCTTCATAGGCCATTAGAGCAACCTTTAAAACACTTATTGGTACCATATATATAAGCTAGATTATGAAAATCATGTCACTTACCAATAGAGTTTGAACATAATTAAACTAATTAATTATGTTTATAATATGCAAGTCATAAGTGCGTACTCCAATTGAATGAACTCCACGAATGGCATCAAGAAGCTTATGTGAACACTAGGCTATGTAAGGAAAAAGTAAAGAAGTGGCATGATTAAGAAATTAAGAATAACAAGGAATTTAAATCGGGAGATCAAGTTCTTCTATTCAACTTAAGGCTTTGATTATTTCTAAGTAAGATCAAGTCTCGATGGTATGGACCTCTTGTAATTAACAAAGTCTTTCCCTATGGTGCTGTACAAATTTCACACCTAGAAAAGGGAACCTTCAAGATCAATGAACATCAACTTAAGCCATACCTAGGTGGAGATCTCAGTAACTAATTGATTGAAGAAAGTGATTAAAGAATGCAGTCTTCATAGTTAGGATGAGACCTAGACTTAAATGAGGTTATCGAGCTAATGACCTTAAACGAGCGTTTGTTGAGAGGCAACCTAACATTTTCATATTTCATATAGTTTGTTTTAAGTTTCAATTAATTTCTATTTTTTATTAATTATCCTATCTCAATTTAATCCTTTTAGTAAAAAGCTGGTGTTTTAGCATTAATCTTCAGCTCACAATACTGAGCTTTGATTGAAAACTTCTCTAATCTTTCAACCATGTTTAATGACCTCTAAGCCATCACCCCATCATAGAAAGTGGAATTAAATATTCAAGGTAGTTTTATTCTCCTTTCCTTCTTTTAAACTTCATACACTTTATTTTCTTTCATCCTTCAAATTAAGGACAATTTGGTTTAAGTGTTAGGAGGAAGATGAACATGACATGTTTTTATCATATATTAACACATTTGATTTATTGTGAGTCCAACAGGAACAACTTGAATGTCTTATCTTCATAGGATTAAAAATGAGAGTTGATTATTAATTGTGGTATTTTAATTCCATCAATGTTTTTGATTTTATTAACATGGAATGATTCTTGAAAGATTTCTAAATCCAAGTTTGACCCAAAATTTTCCATTTTCTTCCTTTATTTTGAGTTAATTACATGTGTATCGAGTTCCTTTGGTGTATGATATCAAGTTTTTAATGTTTTTGTATATGGATTATCATGTGAATTTAAAATAGGTTGCAATTAACGAATGAAAAGTGTATATGTGATTGAATAAAATAAGAAAAAACATTCTCTCAACTGGCTTCATACTAACAAAAAATTTAAAGTATATGAGTAGTGCTAGTAGCCAATTATGATTATGTGCTAGTTAAGCAACTGAGGATGTTTATGACAAAAGGTTCGCCTTCTCATTAAAAAACAAGATGACATTGCAAATAAGCTGAAAAGTGTTCAAGTGGATTAACTGAGAGGCATGCAAGAAAAAATGTTTACTCTCACATAAAAAAGGCAAGGTGAAACCACAAAAATTGCTCCAAATGAAAATTAAGTTATAATTTGTGTTAATAGTAACATATTTAAACAAGTTTGCATGATAATCTATATAAAGCGACCTAGATACTTGATATTAGGTATAAAGGGTTACTTATTCACTAATAGTGTAATTGGGTGTAGTAACAAAGTTTTTGTCAAGAAAGAATTGTAATGTGTAAGGTAAATCAAAGACATTGATTGACTTTTATTTGTACTCAATTAACTTTCAACTCTTGATTGATGTTATTTTAAATAGATGTTTAAATCGTTACTTGAGTACAAGCAATAGCTTAAGTGTAAAGGCATTTGATAGCTCCTAACTCCTCAATTATACATGTTTTGGGTAGGATTTCATAATGATTATATTGATTTAGAGGGAAGATTTCATGTGATTTATGTGCATATTAAGTTAAATGTTAAAATAATATGCTGCTTATGTACTTTCCATTGATTGTCTATGTTTTATAGGACTTTGTAGAGTAATTGGAAGCATCTTTCAAGCTAAAAGAGATATAAGAGAAATTTGACAAGCAAGTATATCACGTTGAGGAGGTCCATATCAAATTTAATTAGCAACGAATGAATGATGGAAGATGTATCATGAGAAGACCAAGAGGAGCACAAAGTTGGGGAGTTCATGGCTAGGACCACGGTAGTGGCCACTGTAGCCTTGGTCATGATATTTAGAAAGAAAAAATCACAACCAAAGTCATGGCAAAGTCATGGTCATGACTCTGGCCATGATACATATAAGCCCTAGTCCATAAATAACCTAGTTTAGGTTATTTTTATATCTTTTTGCCTCTAGACACCATCAAGCAACTGCTAGGAGAGAAAAGACGAGTCCTAAGCCATCTTCTAAAGTTTTCACACTAGATTGAACAAATCAAATATATGATGATTCGATCAACCATAAGTGATAGATCTTACATGGAGTCCTTGATTATAGACTTACATAAGATGTTCGAATAGGTATGAACTTAATCAAAACAATAGGTTCCACAAAAGTTAGTAATGCATTCAATTGATAAATTAAGATAGTGTGACCAACCGCTTAGTTTGTTAAATTGAGTAGGAATTGTATGACTTAACTTTGAGATTGTAATTTAATTTAAGGGAACCTACGATCTAAGGTAATCTAGAAAATTCATTAAACAATTAAAGTGATGAACACAACACGTCTTAGGGGGATTAATAATCTGAATCCTAACTTCAATATTATTGGTTAATTCATGTGAGTTTGTCTTTAGATTCACTTTTGCTTATTTTTTTATTTTCTTTTAAATCAATTGATGATTCAATCATCTTTAAGTAGGTTAGGCAATAGAGGTAGGAATTCGCTAACAGTGCAGTCCTCATGGATCAACTCTTGCATTAATAAAAGCTATACTGTATAGCAATAGGTATATTTATCTTGTTGCATGCTGTGCTATTGTTTAATATGATTCTTGATTTATTTTCATTTAATGTCTAGGTACGTCCACACATCATCAATCATGAAAAATTGTAAAGAAAAGGTCAATGAATATGCTATTATTACTGTAGCTAATAAAAAAGAGCTTAGGTACAAGAATATTGGTGGTGATAATGATAAAATTATGAAGAAAAATGCTATTAAAAACAAACATTTGACTGATGTTAAAGCTATCAAGCTAGTAGAAATGAAATTAATGGCAACTTTTATCACTTAAAAATATATATTTCATTTTGAAAGAAAAAAATTGTGAATCTTGATTATAAGATTGACAAAGAGGTTCTACTTAAAGGAAAAAGTCCTTTGATTAAGATTCATGGTGAATGCAATAAGAAAATATTAACGCAAGAATATTATTCAAAAGCTTCAAGAAACAAATTTAGGTTACATAAAAAAAAGAAGAGGAGATTGAAATGTATACCAAGATTTTTATGTAGAGAGAGTGATCCAAACACACATATATAAGAAAAAAAAAGAAGAAGGATGAAATCAAGTTGATTCATTGTTAATTAAAGGAGCAAGTTGCAACTATGGGAAACAAATTCCTTTTGAGAACGAGATATGGAGTATTAAGTAAAAAATTTAGTGTTTTGAGCAAAAATACCAAGGAGGAGTGTTGAACTAAGGGAGGTTTCAATCATGTGTTTTGAGGATGACAAAATATTATTATTACTAAATACTCATAAGTTTTAATGTAATTGTAAGATAGGTAAATTCTTGAAGTGCAAAAACATATTTGTGGAGCTAAGTTAGAAGAGCTCAAGAATTAGATGATTAAGAATGGAAGATCAACAGTGAGGACCAAGTCATGAAGATCAAGTTTGGCTAGGTTTAAGTGTGTCTTAGAATATAAGTTTCCTAACTTTGGTTTTAATCAATTCTTGAAAGGGCTCCCACATTTGCATAACAGTTTTACATGAAAATGAGCATATAGGATTTGAATTGTGGTTTTTGTAATTAATTGATTTTGATTATAGCATTAACATCTTAGGAAATGTTTTCTAATGGAATATAGGTATAAATTCGCATGATTAAGAGGTAATATGATGATTGTGTTAATGTATGCCTCTTAATGATTTTAAATGAATTAAATGTTGATTAAAAATCTTTATGTGTGTTTAAATTTGTTTGAATATAATTATAATGTGAATTTTGGTTTATGAAGTGTTTGAAATAGTTTTAAAGATGTTTTAAAATGAAATGATTTTATAATCAATGCAATTATTATATTTGTGTTAATTGAAATGTTTTGATTATCCAAGTAACCCTAAATTATGTTTTAAAACACATTTAATGTCTTAATTAATGTTATAAAAGTGTTTGGAAAAGTTTAAAATTTAATTGAGTATTGTTTCATATTTTTCTAGAGATAAAAGGTGGGTTAGTAGAAGCTATACAATGGGTTGTAGGGCGCCATATAACCATTGTTTCCCAGCGAGCTATACGGCGGGTGGTAGGTCTCCATATAGCTCTCTAGGAATCGCTGTATTGGTCTCTAACAACATAACGACTAGTTTCTTTTATGGTTTTTCAATTGTATTTTGATCCTAAGTGGTTAGTTATTGTTTCTTACATCTCCAACTTCTTCTTAATACTATATATTCATTCTTAAACATTTCTAACACTTCTTGATGCTCTAAAAACAAGATTATAAGTTCAAAATATCTCAAACATAAAAATTGTCCCTAATTTTTCATTATCTTCATTTAATTTCAATTTTTACGGTTTAAATCAGTTTTTAGTGCTGTAAATTTATTATTTTAGTTTTCTAGATATATAAGAATTCTTTTGAGCCTGCTTTTGAATTTTTAAGTGATTATTTCATTAGTTTCAACCTAAAAAATTTTTCAGACACTCCAAAACTATCTCTGTTTTGGTTTCTCTTCCGTGTTCTTCTATTTTCACTGATTAAATCCATTTTTATTACTTCAAAAATATCATACACAATTTGACTAAGATCTCAAGAGTGCAGTAGACCATTCACTTTTATTTTTAAACACCCAGAATGTTTGTTTGAGCTCTAAGAATACAGATTACTCAGAATTATTCATCTTATATGCAACTTATTTGTTCACTTCAATTTTGGTCTTTAAATCTTTTTTTTTTTTTTCTGAAAACTTGATATTTTATATTTTTTAAGTATCCAAGAGTGTGCTAGAGTTTTTGTTTCAATTTTTAAGCTATTATACTAGTTTTTAAGATCAATTTTGCAGGTTGCTTAAAACTATCTAGGTTTGACAGTTCTTCCTTAGTTCTTGTTTCAATCCACCTATTTGATGCATTAAATTCCTTTTTCTTGTTGTGATTTGTTTTTAACTAATAGATTAATGATCCAATAAGATTTTTGTGATTATTACATGCCATTTAGTTTGTTAAAAAAATTTGGTGCTAGGCTGGAGCATTAAAGATTGCATATTTTTGATAGATTGCATGCTATTGTGTTCAATCTATTTTTTAGTGAATTTAAAAATTTTTTATAGCTTCAATTGGATTTTTTCTAATATATTGATGTGTTAGGAGACTTTCTATATTGTTTTATTGTCTTTGGAAATTGCATAATCATTTTATATTGCAAGAACTTTAGTGGAACGTCATAGAAGGTGTGGTTTGGATACTAACTTGGTAAATTTTCTTTATTAATTATTGTGATTGATTTAAGGCTCCTCTTTTCCATTAAAAATATTTTTAAAAGGTTGGTCTCGACCTGTATAAAACAAGATTTGAGTTGCATTGTTATTGGAATGTAAATTGGATTGTTTTATGTTATATATGTGCTAGAGATTGTATAAGGCATTGGCATTGCATTAGTTGCATTTGATCCCTTTCTTGAATTATTTTTTTTCAAGTTTTTGATAAGCTATATAAGCTTCAGTTGAGGCTTTGGTAGCCTAAGTTTGAAGTTTTTTTTTTTGTGGGAACAAAAATTGTATATTTTGGATGTGCTGTAAAGGGTTACTCTTCATCTATTGAAAAGTAATATTGGTAAATTCTTCTTGAACATTAGAATTTAAGATTGTTGTGTGGGTTACTCTTCACCCTTAAAGTAGTATTGTAAAATTTCCTCTTGACCTTGAAAGCAAGATTATTGTATTAGGTTACTCTTCACTTTTAAAATAAGATTGTAAAGGTTACTCTTGACTTTGTAAACAAGATTATTGTAAGGGTTACACTTCACCTATTTAAAGTAAGATTAGTTTTTAGTAAATTTCTAAAAAATAGTTGGAGAGAGGACTTAGTCTATTTTTTAGGTAGATAACCTTTATAAATTCGTGTGTTCATCTCTTCTCTTATCTCTTTTAGTTTATGTTTATTGTGTTTATTTATTATTGATTGAATTTGATTAATGTTGGTATTAGCATATCATTTCTTTTAGAATGAATTTTTGATAGATATTAAATTTAGTTAGAATTGGTCTAAAGTGTTTAAATTGTTTAATTTGAAAAGAATTTTTTTAACACTCAATTTACCACCCCCATTCGGTGCTATAGGGCTTACAAGAAGTGTTGAAATTAATGCTTTTTTGTAAAAAATCAAGTTAAGGATCCTTCAACTCTAAAAGAATGTGGCAACAAGAGATTGAAGTTGCATTATGATTAGAGAGTTTGTCAAGGTATTCATATATCCTTTAAGACTTGGTAACAATGTTTGATTGTTTTATAAGATTTATGATCAAATCAATGGACCATTCAACATATAGACAAGGTGATTTGAGATTAGAGATGAAGATTATGAACTAACGAATCAAGTATAATGTTAAGTTTGAAAATATGAATCATGATAATAATGATGCTTCAATATAACAGTCCATGTTTAGAGTTTTTGCTAAAGTGACTTGGAGAAATCTAAGTAGATTATGCCATATTGATATTGAAAAAGTTAATTTATGTTTTTTTTTTCACTTTTTCTATTATTACATATTAAAAAATGAGAGTTACAATCTAAGTTGAAGCAACGATGCAATAATATTATAAAAGGTAAGTTCACTCATGATTTAGATACATTAGACAAAAAATTTCTCGAGCTCTTTTTTGATATAATCTCTAACTAATTTAGCTAATTTGTAACTTGTCTTAATGTTAATAAAGTTAACATAACCATTAGAAGACATAACCATTAGAACTAATATTTTGTTGTTTAGTCATAAATTAGTGGAGTTAGTTTGTACTTGCGTACTATTATGTTATTAAAAGCATATCCTAATTTATAAGTCATTTTTATTAGTTAACTTGGATAAAATTAGAAATGTATGTGACAAAGAGAGTGGCATACACGTGTTTATACTCTTTCTTTTGTATATATGCATGATTAAGTAAGGAAAAATTAGGCTTTTAACTTATATTTATGAATGTTGTCAACTTATCTTTCTTTGCTTGCTTGCTTTATTATGTTTTGTTTTCATCTTCATTTTTAGTCATGTAACTCATATTTCTTGACATGGCTTCTTCATTGGAAATAAATTCAATTTCTATATTAGACTCAAATTTAAATAATGAAACATTGGAATTAGAAGTGTAAATGATGATGGGTTTAAAAGAATATAAGGGTTATGAAAAATAAATAGCTAGAGGTAGGAAGTGCAAGAATATTTTCACAAGTGATTGCCCAACTTTAGGTATGATAATAAAGATAAAGTAGATGAGGTTTAACTCAATGATTTGATGAAAGAATGTACAATTAACTAGGGAAAATTAGAACAATAACATGATGTAAAAGGTGAGAGGGAGAGAGAATTTGCCTAACTCCATTGACTGGACTATTGGAATAGCATGAAATACTTATAGTATTTTTGACAAACATATTACATGCCTTGAGACTTTATGGAACTTAGTAGGGAAAATGGTTCTTATTTGATTTATCTCTTTTTACTTCTCTATAGCACGTTTGGTATCACTTCTTGTTTTTGTTTTAAGTTTTATTTTTGTGTATGTGTATTGGTTTTTGTGATATTTTTATTGGTTTCTGTGTTATTTTTTAGGTTTTTGTGCTG
>JAOXYD010241511.1:0-17074 GCA_028565735.1 Pinacopodium congolense | reverse complement strand
CTCGTTGTACATCTATCACAAATTAACCAACTCACTCTCTCGATTTGTTGTAGGGTTTAAGCTCGATAAATAACAAAAATATTCCTAAAATTAAATCAATAACCAAAGGTTCCCAAGTAATTCAAATAACAAATCCTAAAAATATTTTAGCCACATATAATAATAAAAATAAATTGAATCAAGTATATCTTCTTGAAAATATAAAATAAAATAAAATTGAAAAGAAAATATAGAACTGGATGAACTCTTAAAATTTGAAGCTTAAAACTTGATGCTTGTATGGTTATTGGAGAAGAAGGTTGGAGGTGAATGCCATCTCTATTGCCCTCCTTTCTGTGTTCGGAATCACCTGCCTCTCTCACACTTGGTTTGTGTCTCTCCTTTGTCCGAATTTGTCCAATGTGGCAACTAGAAAATGGTTAAATTAATTCCCTTTTTGCTTTCTGAATCTATCTTCTTTTAAGACTGTCCGCTTGTTGTTTTTGGTTTTGGCCTCAGCTGTTGAGTGTGCATGGGAGTCTGGTGGGAGCCTGAGAGGAAGGCTGGTGTAACCCAGATAGGTAGGCTTACGCAGACAGCAGCTTTGGGGGGGGGTAACAGGGTCCAAGAACACAGGTCCATGTTTGAGGCAGGTGAGTTGGTCCAAGCGGTGCAGGCTTCCAGCTTCAAAGGCAGCCCAAGCCTCAGAAGGTGCAGTAGCAGCGGGTCTAACAGTCTAGCGAGCTCCAGCTCCAACGATCCAGGCGTGCTCCAACTCCAGTAGGCTCTTTAGGCGCAATCTAGGTGCTCCTTCTAGTTGGTCCAGGCCATGCTCGACGAGTGGGCTGCTTTTCATGCGAGCCAAGTTTGCTCCAGCAATTGGATTTGAGTTTAGTTAGACATTTCTCCTTCATCCTTCTTTCTTCTTTCATGCTTCTTTTTTTTTTCAACTTCAAAATTTTAAATTTAATTTACTCTACACAATCAATAAATACACCAATAAGATTTAATTTTAACAAAAATTAATAATTAACTAATAAAACACAAAATATAAATAAAAACACTTAAATAATCAAAACTTATTCTAAATTTATACCAAACACAAACAAAACAATAACAAAGATTATACTAAACAAAAACACACAAAACAAATCTTAAAACACAACAATAACAACTTATTATGCAAAAAACACATACAAAACACTTAGAAAAATATATACTAAAACACCATTATAATTTATTATATTGATTTTTTGTTTTTATAAGGATTATAAACATTTTTCCATTGAGCTTAAATTGAAACACCATTAAAGGTACATTCTTATTAACTATTTGGGGATTTGATTTTTGTTGTGTTAATTATTGTGGTACAAGCTCCTCTTGGTTTAAAAAAATATTTTTTTAAAGTTACTCTTAACCTTTTATAAAGAAGGTTTGAGTAGCTTTGATTGTTGACTGTGATTTAGTATAGATTTATGTTTGTTATTGCATTAAAAAAGCATTAAAGAATATGTTAAGTATTCGTGTTACTTTGGTTGCATTTGAGCCCCTTCTTGTATTGTTTTTTTATCAAGCTAATATATTGATTTGTATTAGGCCTTAGTTTTAATGTATTTTCATATGAATTTAATTCAATTTTAAGGTACATTGCTTCTAATTTGATATTAAAGTGCTTAATTATGTTTTTAAATGTAGTATAAAGCGTATAGAAGTCAAAAAGTGGAGAAAAGATCGAAAATTCATCAAAAATGTCAATCTATAGATTAAAATGATGACATCATCAGCAGCTTGCGATTATGCTCAGCAACCCACCATTATACTCTCAAAGCAAGGGACTAAAATGGCGCCTTCATAGCTTGCCGATATGTGCCTTTTAAGTGCCTTTTTACTCGGTATCATGTGAAAACCAGCTGGAATTCACCTCTCCACTTGCCTCTAGCTTGTAACAGACATATAAATAAAGCTCTGAAAATCAATTTTGAAGTAGCTAACTCGAATTTGAGAGGAGAATTCATATCAAAACCAGATTTCTCTTTTCTTTCCTTAGTTTTTATGTTTTTCTTTTCTTTTTCTTTTCTAGGCTTTGTATCTTGTATTTTTAGGTTTTTTTAAGGATTCTCACGAGTTTTTTAAGGTGATTGAAGGTTTCCTAACACTTTGTATCATCATTTGGTGAAATCTAAACTCTTCTTTCCCTTATTTCCTTTCTTTTTTTTATATATATATGCAAGAATATAGGCTGTTTTGTTTCAGTCTAATTTTTCTTGATTTTTTATGATGTTTTGAGCTAAATTTTAGTTAAGGACATGTTCTTGAATATCTTGAGTGGGTGTTTATCACATGTTTTGATGATAATATTTGTTTATTTGAGGTCTTAATCCTTATTTTGAGTTGGCCACTTAGAATATGATTTAAGATGGCTAACGATCTGACAATCTCTACTTTAATCATTAGAAAATTCAGTAAACAACATGATTTAATTCAAAGATCCAATAAATCTGCCTTGATTATGATGAGGGCACTAATCTTGAATATGGTTTTTAGGATTCTAAACTTTAAGCCTACTTCTTAGATTTATGAGTAGACCAAACCATGAACTAAGAATGTTAGGGAAAAGGCAACGACTTATCCATAGCTTTGTCTTAATTTCATGAAGGCCCTATATTAAAAATTCCAATCCATTTCATAACTTAATTAAGTCATTTAGGCCTTGTCCTTAGAAAATTAATCATTTGGCAATCCTTTGATAACTTGGAATGCAATTGTATGGTTGGAAGTTTTTAGCTTTGTTTTAGTTAATCTAACCATTTTGAATTAAAGATCTTGAGTTCTTTATATAATTGTAATATAATTTCCTTAGTGTTCTTATATTTCTCTGTAGGTTTGACATTCAGGAGTCTTAAATATGCGTTACTTTATTACTTGCAACCGGTATACCATCATTATGATGATTTGGATTTGAATTGAAATTACATGTGAATTTATTGATTAATTTGAGGCTAAGTAGTGAGATCCAAATCAACCTAACAATTTGTCTAGCATTGAGTTGGGATTTGAGATCTTGAATTTGGGGATTGATTATGGTGCTTAATTGTGAGAACCAAACTATTGAATTTTGGTTTTAGTTAAAAGATTACTATTTACCCATAGAAAAGAAAGATTTGTTGGGTTCCTTTCTGGGTTGGAAAGAATATTATTTTTTAGTTGCTCTTCATCCTTAAGGAAAATTATAAAGGTTGCTCTTCACATCCCCTGTAAAAAGAAAAAGTTGTGAGGATTACTCTTCACCTTAAAGAAATTTTAAGATAGTGAAATTATAACATCCTTATTGGGAGTGGATGTAATATATAGTTGGTAACTCGAATCATTATAAAAATATTAGTATAGCCTTCTTCTCTTATCTCTTCAATATTTTGCATAATGAGTTTCATTTGTGAATTTGACTTATTTTTCATAATTATTAGCATAACATATAGGTTGACTATTGGCTTAGAGATTACATGTCGTTGGAATGAAGATAGTTAGCTAAAGTTATTAGTTTAGAGAAAAAAAATTTAAACACCCAATTCACCATATCCACTCTTGGGTGCCATAGGGTTTACAATTAATAAAAGCTATAATCAATTAAGAATTTCTCTATACCAACAATGTTAATTACATTAGCTGAATCAAAGCATACTATATTAACTAACCATTACAAAATTTTCAAAACAAGATATAAAAAATATATCACTATGAAGAACTCAAAATAATTTAGGTTTAAAGCTAATAAAAAATGTCCTATTTCCTTCCCCTACACCTAAGCTAAACACAATATAAATAAATAATATAGGAAATAGACTACAACTGAAGAACTCTCTTGATTTTTCGAATTGGAGAAAACTTGTAATAACCCTCCACACTTCATAAAAAAATAAGGAAGCATGAAAATAGCTAAAACACACCATACTACAATCCCATAAATGAAATAAAAATGAAAAAATACAATCCTATAAATGAAACAAAAATGAGAAATACATACAATTAGTGGGGATATTGAAGAAGGAAAGTATTAACACAATCCTCCACTGCCCTAGGCATATATAGTTTTGCTTAATGCATATTAACCTTGAAACTCTTGTTCATGGCATTCATAACCTCCATAGTTCCAAAGGGAAATACCTTTATCACCTCAAAGGGGGGCAAACCAACACTATCTTAATTTGTTGGAAAAAGTCTAAACCTCAAATTATAAACCAATACATTGTTGCCTAGGTTGATCTCACAATATAGAATATGCTTTTCATGCCATCGCTTAGCCCTTTTTTTTGTATAATTAGGAGTTTTTATATACTTCAAACCTTAACTCATCTAACTCATTTAACTATATAAGTCATTATTCACCTACACTCTTTAAATCAAAGTTCAAAAATTGTATCGCCCAATAGATGTTGTGCTTGAATTCCATAGACAAGTGAAATCATCCTATATCCGGTTTTAGACATTTGGTTCTTTCCAAATCTTGTAGACTTTCCAAAATTTGTGATACTATATGACACATTAATATAAAACCTTGGATAATACCAATCAACTTCCTTTTTCTAAATTTGAATAGAAATGAAAATATTCATAAAAAAATCAAAGAGAAGAAAAATGGAAATTTTTAGGTTTTACCAAACAGTAGTGTGAAAGGGGACATATCTATAAGTGTCTAAACGCAGTGCAAATGCCTAAAATGCATTATTTAACTTTAAAGATTGATCTTTCCTAGACAAATTAATAGTCTTTTCAAAAAATTTATTTGTCTCTCTATTAAATTACTTTAACTTGACCATTAGATTGAGGATGATAAGGTGCGGTAACTTTATAAATGACACCATAGTTATCTAACAAAGCGATAAATTATTTCTTACAAACATGAGAGCCTCCATCATTGATTATTTCCCTAAGTGCCCCAGATTCTTCTATAGAACTTAACCACACCCTTATCTCATTCATAGGCAAAGCTAATGCCTTAACTCATTTACTAACATAATCAACTACCATAAGAATATATTAATCAGAGTATGAATTAGAGAAGGGACTCATAAAGTTAATAACCTAAACATAAAAAAATTCACATACAAGAATATTAGTGAGTGGCATGTCATGTCTCCTAGATATGTTCTTGATAGTTTGACATTAATCACAAGTTTTTACAAAAATGAAATGCATACTTAAAAAAGGTAGGGTAATAAAAACCACTTTTTGATACTTTATGTTTATTCCTAATTGGCTTAAAATGTCCACTGACCTCTTTAGAATAACAATGAATTAGAATAAAGGATACCTTTATATTAGGCACTCATTTCCCCATAATTTCATTTGAACAAATGTTATAAGGATAAGAGTCATTCTAAATATAGTGTTTTACCTCAAATAAAAAAATTTCCACTGTTAATATGAAAAGTCAAGGCAGAAAAATATTACCATTTATACAGTTTACCATATCGACATATCAAGGAAAGGTTGAAATAACTAGCAACTACTCTTTTGAAAAATGTTCCTAAATATCTTGACCATCATTCTTCTCAATTACTTCCTCATTCAATTATGATAGACGATTAGCTATAAAATTTCATTATCCCTTTTTATCCTTAATCTTGATATTGAATTATTTTAAAAATAGAACCCAACAATTAATTTTGGTTTTACATCTTGTTTAATCATTAAGTATTTTAAAATAGAATGGACTGTCTAGGCCACCATTTTAAACAAAATAAAATAAGATCAAATTTTATTAAACACAAACATAAAATTGAACATCTAGCAGTGATATAGTATTTTTAAGCATTATTAAGGGTCCGACTTGTATAGTACATTATGAAGAAAATTTTGTCCTTCCTTTGTCCTAACAAAGTTCTGACTATGTAGTCAATTATATTACATGTTAATTCAAAAGGAAAATACTATTCAAGGAATACAAGAATAAGTGTATTAACAAGTTTTTCTTTTCAAAGCTTAAAATATTACATGCAATCTTCATTAAAATTAAAAAAATAATAAGCAATTCGGTCAAGGGTCTTACAATTTTGAAGAAATGCTTAATAAATAACTTATAAAACACAGCACTAGGAGAAGGAAATTCTATAATAACCTCTACCTTAGTGGAGTCTACATCAATGTCGTTATTGATAATTTTATACCTTAAAACAATACACTCTTGTACTATAAAATAACATATCTCCCATTTCAAAAACAAATTTGTCTCTTCACATATTTTCAATATCTTATTTAGATTGACTAGACCTTCATTAAATGAAACACTAAAAACAAAAAACTCATCTAAGAAAATCTTAATGAATGTCATGTCTGAAAAAATTGCCTTCATACAATGTTGAAAGCCAGAGCATCACACAAGTTAAAAAAACATGCATTAATCAAACCTTTGAACAAAGTACTGTTAAACTTCTTAGAACAAGGATTAGTAATCAAACATTCAAAGTCTAGGAACAAGGTATTGAACAAGGATTAAGAATCAAACATTCAAAGTCTTAAAATGAGGTATTGTTAATTAAGAGAATATGGTTTCTTTTTAGTAAAGTTGAATCTATCTTGGTAAAATGGATATATAGTGTCATTATTAAGGATAAGAGCTTTAAAATTTTAAAGCCTATGAATGGAATTTTTTATAGCTAGAGAAAGGATCCTTAAGTTCAAGTAGGAGTTTATAGGAAAACTCAATTTTAAATAGGAAATGGGGACTCTATACTCCTATAACATGACCCTTGACAGTTAATGGAACATTAAATGAGCTCTTTACCCTTATATAAATATACAGCTTTGGGTTGCACATTAATTTAAAAGTTGCTCCCATCATTGACAATAATACTTAGAAATGACAAGATTTAAATAAATCCCATAATCAATACCCTCAACCAATAAAGATTACACTAACTACTTGACTATACAAAACAAGACAAATCGGTATAGGCCTCTCACCCTTCCAAATCTTTTGCTAACTCCTCAACCTATCAAGCCTCTAAATTGATCACTTCCCTAGGCCATATTTGAATTGCATAAACAATTTATTTCAAGGTATAATTTCAATTTGTGGTTAGCCATTCTTATCAAAATAGCTATCAAAGATAGAATTGCTTTCACTCAATCACCAAACATTTGTCCTTTTTGCTACTTAGATTAAGAAACCATTGATCATCTCTTTTTTAATTATGATTTATATAAGGAAATCTGGTCCTCCATCCTTTTAAACTATCCCCCTTTCATGGCCTTAATCTCCCTTTTACTCTAATACCCAATAGATTATGCTCCAAATCTTTACCCAAAAAGTCTAACCCTCTCTTACTTAAAATCTTGCTATCAACATGTGTTTAAACAATTTAGCAAGAAAGAAACAATTGATTGTTTAAAGACCTTGTATCAAATACTCAGGGCATCCTCTCTAAAGCAATTAAGCTTGCAAGAGAGATTTTTATCTCGAAATCAAATAAGGGTTCAAACCTTTTAAATTATCTTTTTTCGGATAACGTGTTTTAAATATTTCTACTACCCACTTTTTTACAGGTACTAAAGGCAAATAAAAAAGCATCTTAGAAGAAGGAACATATGAGGAGGAATGTTAGTCAATAAAAGACGGTATGATCTCAACTTACAAAAGGAAAGAGGATAGGTCAGAGGAAATATAGGTAGAGTAGGCATCAAAGAAGATAAGGACCTCAGTGAATCATTTTTTAAAACTTTAAGGAGTAGGAACAACCAAAGGATAAAGCACCTTAGCAGGAATTGAAAAACCCTTAGTAATTAAGGAGATTAATAGTAGCTTTAAGATCTTGTCCTAACACGGAAAACACAAACCTCAAGAGAAAAACCCCCTTAAGTCTAAAAAAAGAGCAGGAACAAGAGAAGTAAGAATTTGTAAACCTAACAAACTATATAAAAAAGAATCCTAACAATGAAAACTTAAATCCCAATAACTAGCAACTAGTTAGCACCAGCAAGCAAAGAGAGGCCATGCCTCAGAATGGGAGAAGTAAGAAAATTGAAACACCAACGAATAAAAATCAACCTAGAGCCAAGAATGAAAAAGATAAGGGAAAGCCTATATTCACGTATAGGACTATTGAATCCTTAGTAGCAACTGATCAATTCGATAACCTAGTTAACCTCCTAAGAAGATTATTGAGTAGCTTCTGACAATAATTGAAGTTTGTAATACTATGTCATGTTTTGTTTATTAAGGATCAGTTTAATCTAGACATTGGAACTCTTTTTATTAGATTAGTACCTATCCTGTGTTCGAATTTCTTAGAGTTGAATGGTATGTTTTATTATGGTAACCTTCTAGTTTAGGACTTCTTTCTATATAGACCTTTTACATTGTCGACATTACTTTCTTTTCTATAAAAAAAATAATTTATAAATGATTCTTGTTTCTAACTTTCTCAATTTTCAAGCTTAAGTGTAGCAAAGTGAAAATTCTTAGGATTTAAATGATAATTTGGTAAAATTGAACTGAAGGGAATTAAGTATTCTAAACATTAAAATTAAAAGAGTTAAAAAAATTTCTTATAAATCAATCACATTAAATTTGAATAAATTGAGATGCAATTATCCTATAGTAATAATTTCACTTCTTGAACAGAGTGAAAGATTTAATACAACTGAAATTTTTATACAAATTATTCAACGTATTGTTGGATTGGTAGATACTAACCATTTAAATTAAGGAAATTCATCATATACCACATCAAATTTTAATTTAGAGAAATTATTTATAAAATATTAAACGTTAGGGATCATTGTGTAGGAATAGATTTATCATGTTATCATATTAAATGATGCTTTGATTTAAAAGTTTTATTTATTTTAAAAATTAAAATAATATTTTTTGAAAAAATAAAATAATCAAACAATGTAATAAAAAGAAAGTACATAGCAATGGAGCTTATCCACTCAAGAGCAATGGAGCTCATCCACTCAAGATACATCATGTAAAGCCCAGGAATTAAAAACCCTAAAACATTAGCCCAAGATCTAGCCCAAAACCCTAAAAACCCAGCCCAAGATCCAGCCCAGATTATAAATTGTCCAGGTTATATATATTTTTTGCATCTTCTTCTTCTCCCTACACCCACCGCCGACTCTCAACCTTCTTTGATTATTTTTTCTAGTTTTTCTTCTAGAGCTTGTGACCACCTTCTTGTACATCTTTCTTTGTGTTTTTGAACTTATAGCTACCTCAAGAGTTTTCCTTGTAAGGTGAGTTAATGGTCGGTTGTTGTGATGGTAGATGGTTTTTATTTTTGGGAGCAAATCTGGACAACTAAGGAAGGGCAGTTCGACAATGGGAAGAGGAGAGGAAGAAGAAAGGAGAGAGAGAAAGAAGAGGAGAGGGGAAGGGGGAGGGGTTGGTAGGGAAGAAAGGAAAGGGCCGAGAGAGAGGAAAAAATAAAAAACAGAAAATAAGAAAAGGGAAAATTTGGAAAACTTCATAAAGGATTAGGATGAAATTGTAATATTAAAAAGTTAAGGATTGGGTTATAGTTTTAGAGATTTTGGAGGGCTAAATATAAAAATGTATTAGTTTGGGACATTTTTTGGATTTTAGTAAAGTTAAGAATAGTTTAGTAACTTAGTAAAATTTTAAAGATTATTTATTTATTTTTATTTTATTTTAGTTAGACTAATTGCTTTATTATTACTTAAGTATTGATGAAAAATCGGAAGGAGCGCAAAATTAATAAGAATTTGGAGTTTTTGATTTTTAGGTAAGGGAATTAATTAGAATGTACACTATTTTATATATTTATGTAAAATTTTAATTTTTAGGATTTTTGTATGAATTAAAAAAATAAAGTATCTTGTTATATGAATTTTGTGTAAATAGTGAAAAATAAAAATTATATGAAAGATGATATTTAAATATGTTCTAATTTATGAAACTTTGTGTAAAAATAAATATATTGTAATTTGTGTAAATTTGTGGAAATAAAATGCATTTTTATGCGCTTTATGAAAATTTTAAATTAATGTGATTTTACAAGCTATGTGATTTGAAAATATTGCATTATATAAAATCTACGTGATTTGTGATTTATTTGAATTTCTTGTGAGTTAATGATTAAAATATGAATATTATGTGAATTTTGGTTGTATGAAAAATATGTATACGATGCATGTGAATTTTATGATGAGTTATCAAATGATGAAACTATGTGACGATGAAAGAAATTGACATGACATGATGATGGTGAATTTGTGAAATATCAAGAAAATATAATGAAATTGTTGTTAATGGCTTACCAAGATAGATTTATACTCGATGGTCTTGATTTTTATACAATATGATTGAGATTGATTATTAGGCAGGTGCTGGGATATTCCAAGAGTAGGGATATCCTTAATGATTTTATTAATATTCCAAAAGTGGGAATACCCAGGACGCTTCCAAAAGTGGGAGGTGTCCTGTATGTTTTATTTGATGAGACCCAGTATTTTAGGAGTGGGAATGCCCATGACATTTTTAGGAGTGGGAAGTGTCTTATGTGGTCTATTTGCTGGTAAACCATTGAATATAAGTCTATTAGGTTAAGCGAGACTCTAAAGTTTAAGAAAAATATTAAATAGTAATTCTAGAAATTAGAGCATGGATTAAGAATAAATAAATAAAAATTGTAATAGGAAATTACGATGTGTTGCGAAGTGAAAATGACATGTGTATATATATTCATTTATATTTGTATGTATTATATGTTGTATGACGGGTACATTCTAGTAATCCTTTACTGAGTTGGCAGCTCATTCCTTACTAGTTGAATTTTTTAAGAGATTTTCAGTAGGTTTTGAAACAATTTGGATTTTTAGTTATGTTGGTAGATAGTTCAAGTAAGACAGCTTGTCGTAGGATGCCACAGGAGTTAGTTTTAGTTAGATTTATGTATTCTTTGATAATTTAATTCTTTTGCGATATAAAGGAGATTGATGGATTGTTCTGTATGGTTATTATAATTATTATCATTGGAAACTGCATCTTTTATGAATTTAAAGCAAACTGAGGAGATGCTTGTTGCTGATTATAAGGTGCAGTTTGCCACATTATTAGGGTATGTATCTGAGGCTGTAGCAACACTTAAGGACTAGTGTTATTGTTTCGGGGAGGGATTATGCACAAAGATTAGATTAGGGATTGACTTATCAACTACAGATTTCAAGAAACTGTTGGATACTACACTTAGAGTGGAGGAAGTCTTAAACGAATAGAAGAGGATGCAGGAGAAGAAGAGAAAGAAAACTGATTATAGAGGGGAGTCAAGTCAGCTAATTAAGAGGATATTAGGCTATTTAGGTTCAGCTGGAAGAAATAATTATCAGAGGGGTGGTTTAATATTTAGAGGAAATAGTTCTAACTCTATCTTTAGCAGATCTGAGGGTTTCAGAAGAGGTTTTGGGAGTTACAGTTCTTTTAGCTCGCCATATGTTGGGTCTGGCAGGGGATCAAATTAGAGCACAGGGGGATCTTTTGGTAGAGTAAGTAATTCAAGTCGTGGCTGTCAAACTTTTGGAAGGTACCATTCAGGGCCTTATTGGGAACTTAGTGGAGATGACAGGGTCTGCTTTGTATGCGGAGACACAGGTCATTTCAAGAGATATTTCCCTTCTTTAAGAGATGCAGGGTTCATGACTGGAGGCTTTACTCAGGGACATAGTAGTGTTGGAGATAGTGGTAGATGAGCTGATATAGGTAAAGGCCAAGGTGGTGGTAGTAGGGGATATGGAGCTGCACACAACATTACAAGGACATCATCAGCTCCTTCTCAAACTCAAGCCATATTTTATAAGATGACTAGGGAAGAAGCTCCAGTAACTATCGACGTGATATTTGGTATGATTTCTTTATATGATACTTTGGCTTATATATTAATAGACACGAGGTATACTTATTCTTATATTACATCATAATTTCCTTCTACAGTTTTAGGAGATATTAGTTTACTATGATATGATTTGAAAATTTACCTACCAAATGAAGAGAGTGTGTTAGTAAATTGTGTAAGGAGAGCAATTCCTGTAAGGATTGGAGAGTTGGAGTTACATGCAAATTTGATTGTAATGGATCTAAGGGAGTTCGATGTGATATTGGGTATGGATTGGTTAACCCAACATAAAACCATGGTGGATTGCCATACTAAAGAGGTAGTGATGGAATCATCTGGGAGTGCAAAGGTAGTATTTGTGAGAGAACGAAGAGTACTCCCTACTTGTGATGTTTCTACAGTAACAGCTAGGAAGTTGATTTTAAAGGGAGGTGAATCCTTTTTAGCTCATATAGTGGATACGAGGGAGATAAGCCCTGAGTTGATAGAGATACCAGTGATGAGAGATTTTCTAGAAGTATTTCTTGATGATTTACCATATTTATCACCTTTTATAGAGGTATATTTCACCATTGAAATACTACTCGGGGTTTCTCCTATATCTATTACACCCTATAGGATGGCATCTATGGAGTTACAGGAGCTGAAAAAGCAATTAGAGGAGTTATTACAGAAAGGTTTGATCAGGCCTAGTATTTCACCATAGGTAGCTCCAGTGTTATTTGTAAAGAAGAAAGATGGAAGCATGAGATTGTGTATTGATTACCAACAATTAAACCGGATGATAGTAAAGAACAAATACCCCTTACCTCATATTGATGATTTGTTAGATCAGTTAAGAGGCACAACAGTATTTTCAAATTTTGATTTAAGATCAAGGTATTGGCAGTTGAGGATAGCTAATCAAGATGTACCTAAAATTGCTTTTCAGACAAGATATGGTTATTACGAGTTTCTAATGATGCCTTTTGGAGTCACAAATGCTCCAGCTGCCTTTATGATATTGATGAATAGAATTTTTCAAGAGTATCTAGATCAGTTTGTGATTATGTTCATAGACGATATATTAGTATATTTCAAAGATAGAGAGGAGCATGAAAACCAATTGAGAATGGTATTATAGATTCTGAAGGAGAAGCAATTATATGCTAAATTAAGTAAGTGTGAGTTCTGGACTGATAAGGTAGTGATCTTAAGACACGTTGTGTCAAAAGAAGGTGTGAAATCAAATCTGGCAAAGGTAAAGGCAATTATGAAGTGGGAGTCACTAAAGAGTGTGACAAATGTTAGAAGTTTCTTGGGACTGGCTGGATATTACAGGAGATTTATAGAAGATTTCTCTATAATAGCTGGTCCACTGACAAAATTACTGAAGAAGGGAGTTCCTTATCAATGGACTAATCGATGTCAAGAGAGCTTCGAGGAATTAAAGAGGAGATTGACATCCAGTCCTATCTTAGTGTTACTAATGAGTAGAGGAGGTCTTGGAGTATATACAGACTCTTCTAAATTAGGTTTAGGATGTGTATTGATGCAGAACGGGAAGGTAATAGATTATGTTTCCCATCAGTTGAGGACCCATGAGCTAAATTATCCCACACATGATTTGGAGTTAGCTGCTATAGTGCATGCTTTGAAAATTTGAAGACACTATCTGTATGGAAAGACTTTTTGGGTTCTTACAGATCACAAAAGCTTGAATTACATACTAACTCAGAAAGAGTTGAATTTGAGGCAAAGGAGATGGATAGACTATCACCTAGGAAAAGCGAATGTAATGGTAGATGCCTTAAGTAGAAAGAACTCAGGTGTGTTAGCTAATTTGGGTGGAAGAATTGTGACACCACTAGTGGAGATGAGAGCCTTGAATGTTAAGTTGGAGATTAATAATATAGCTGGATTGATGGCTATCTTACAGAAATGGACTGATTTAAGTGATAGAATTGGTGAAGCACAGACTAGGGATCCATACTTGCAAAGGATGTTAGAGAAGATAAAACAGGGAAGAAAACCTAATTTTTCAATGAGACCAGATGGAGTGATTGTGATAGCGACTCAATTATATGTGCCAAATGTTGATGGTATGTGAGAAGAGATACTAAAAGAGACTCACTGTGTACCTTATGCCATGCATCCTGGTACAACTAAGATGTATCGGAATCTTAAACTTCTTTATTGGTGGCGAACCATGAAAAAGGATTTAGCAGAATTTGTATCTAAATGTCTAACTTTCCAACAGGTTAAATCTGAACATCAAGCTCTAGCAGGCAAGTTAAAACCTTTGTCGATACCATCATGGAAGTGGGAGAGAACTACTATAGATTTTGTAGTAGCCTTACCTAGAAATCGACGCAGACAAGATTCAGTTTGAGTTATGGTGGATAGACTAACCAAATTTACACATTTCTTACCAATCCAGTAGACAGATTCATTGGATAACTAGCTAGATTATATGTGAATGAGATAATAAGGTTACATAGAGTACCTGTATCCATAGTTTCAGATCGAGATCCTTGGTTTACATCTCATTTTGGGCTAGTTTTCAGATAGCGTTGGGTACTAAATTGAATTTGAGTACATCTTTTTACCCTTAGATGGATGGGCAATCGAAATGTACTATTCAAACTTTGGAGGATATGATGAGAGCTTGTGTACTAAATTTTGAAGGTAATTAGGATTCGTACTTACTTTTGATGGAGTTTGCTTATAATAACAGTTATCACTCTAGCATCAACATGGCACCTTTTGAGGCATTGTATGGGAGGTAGTGTAGAGATTCAGTATGTTAGGATGTTGAAGGTACTAGAATGTTGGAGGGATCAGAATTGATTAAGGAGACTGTAGAAAAGATCAAAATGACAAAGAAGTTTTTAAAAGCTGTTCAGGATAGACAGAAAAGTTATGAAGATCGACACAGATGGGAGATGGAGTATGAAGTAGGTGATAGGGAGTTCTTGAAAGTGTCACCCTGGAAAGGTATAGTGCGGTTTGGAGGGAAAGGAAAGTTAAGTCCGAGGTATATTAGGCCTTACGAGATTGTTTAGCATGTTGTTCCGTTAACTTATAAGCTGGCCTTACCTCTAGAGTTATCTCAAATACATGCTATTTTTCATATATCTATGTTGAGACGGTATCGATCAGATATGAGTCATATTATATATGAACTAAAGATTAAAGTGGTTACAAACTTGACTTATAAAGAAGAATCGATTAAGATTCTGAAGAGAGAAATTAGACAATTGAGAAGAAGAAAAATATCTATGGTGCGAGTTTTATGGAGCCATCATCGGTCATTAAGGGAAGCTACTTGGGAAGTAAAAGATGATATGCAACGTTAGTACCCAAATCTTTTTGAAGATTTAGGTACGAAGTTTAATTTCGAGGACAAAATTTCTCTAAGGGGGAAGAACTGTAAAGCCAAGGAATTAAAAATCCTAAAACACTAGCCCAAGATCTAGCCTAAAAAAACCCAGCCCAAGATCCAGCCCAGACTATAAATTGTCCAGGTTATATATTTTTCTGCATCTTCTTCTTCTCCTTACACCCACTGCCGGCTCTCAACCTTCTTTGATTTTTTTTTTCAGTTTTTCTTCTAGAGCTTGTGACCACCATCTTGTACATCTTTCTTTATGTTGTTGAACTTACAACCACTTCAAAAGTGTAACCCTAAAGGCACTCAAGAGGGGGAGAATTGAGTGTTAAAAACTTTTTTGCTGAATTTAAACTTAACACTTAACTAGTTTTATTTAATGAGGTATGCAAGAGTGAATGCTAAATTGATAATGTACAACAAGTAATAAGTAAAAAGAGAGAGAGAGAAGAGAAGGCAAGACACATAGTTTGTTAAAGAAGCTCATTTACCCTAAAATAAGGCTACGCCTCCTCTCCAACTACTTGTTGGATATTGTTCTTCACTAATTAAAGTAAAAACAATTATAATCTTTTTTTAAGTAAAGAATAGCCTTTACAGGACAATCTTTTTCTAAGTAAAGAGGAGCCTTTATAACTCAATCTTTTAAGGCAAAGAGGAGCATTCACAAAACAATCTTTTTTTAGGTAAAAAGGAGCCTTTACAACCCAATCTTTTAAGGTAAAGAGGAGCCTTCTCACTCTTTAAATGACAAAGAGGAGCCTTGACAATCTTAAGCAATCTAACAATGCAAATTCCCCTTTTTAAGTGACTAAGGATACTTATGAATGTATTTTACTTAGAGTACAATCAATATAAGGGCTCTAAAGCTTTCACTAATGAAATGAATGATTAATGACACAAATGAAAGCTGAAAAAAACTTAATATTCCAAATTGGATGCACAAAAAAAAACTTGTATGATTATGATGCACAACCTAAAATATTCACTTAATCTAAATCTGGACATATTGAATAAATATAACAGTAATACTTCTAAGCAGTCAAATAAGCCTTTAAAAAATTAGTTAAATATTTAATAACACTTTTGAGACTTAAACAAATAGAGAACCACAATTTGGAAGCAACTGGATTTGATTTGGATGCTTAAATATATGTATGAAAGCAAATGAACAAATTTTGAACAGATTTGAGCAGTTTGTAAATATGAACCATAAACAGAAGATATAGTGCTAAAAAATCAAATTAAAAATACCCAGATAATCCTAAGATCAGAAAAAACCAAAAACCATAAGTTTTCACACCTAGAACTGATTTATATAATCAAAATATGCAATTAACACAAGAATAGAAAAACAGTAACAGTTTAGGTGTATCTGAAAAAAAATTTTAAAACCAACTCAGATAGCCTTCAAAAAATTCGAAAAAAAAAATCACTAACTCTAGGACACATAGGAAATCCAAACATAATTGTTTTAGGATTTTATAAATTGATTAAAATGCCCAAAAACACGTTAAAATTTAACACCAAAATATCTGGATAGATTCGATAGTTCTAAAGGGAACAAACTTAAAACCTAAGATATAATCTTTCAAAAATTGAAAAACAAATTACACAACCTATATAAACTATAAGCAAATATAAAATCACAAATTTAGAATTTTTTAAATAGATTCATGTGTCAAGAAGCAATATCTAAGATAGATCAGAACATACAGAAACAAATTTGATATATTTTGGAGTTATGTTCTAATCAATCAATATAATCACTCCAAAAATTCGAAACTATGATCAATCACAACCATACACACCTTATCTAACAGAAAATACAAAATTTTCAATTTATCAAATAGATTTAATATGATAGGGATAA
>JAOXYD010241501.1:0-17075 GCA_028565735.1 Pinacopodium congolense | reverse complement strand
GTCATTATTTTTGAAAGATGAAGAAGACATTTTCAATAATGATGTTGTTAATCTTGAATTAATTTTCCTATAATTATGTACTAGTTTGAGAAAGTTGAATAATTGGTTTGGTTGAGGACAAGAAAAAACTTAAGTGTGGGAGAGTTGTTAGGGGCTAAATTTGTAGTATTTTTGGATGTTATTTGATGTTAATTTAACCCTATTTTAGTGCTTAAATGTTCTATATATGTGTTATTATGTTTACTTTGAATTAGGGAGCTTAAACATGAAGATTGGAGTCAAAATATGAAAGTTGTGTAAAAAGTAAACTCAAAAGTCAACATATAACAACCCCTTATTCAGAAGTACTGTAGACCATTGTTGAAGTAGTCAGAATTTGCATGCTAACGGCAGGATGAACAGGGTGCCGTTATAGGGCGATGGGGTGCTATTAACACACGTGTAGCAGCTATTTTTTACCCAAATCTTCAACATTTGTGGCTTGGCTTCTTCCTCCACTTGTAGCTGTTCAATCCCTGTATAAAGGGGCCTCTCCCAGACGTTTTAAGCATCATTTTTAGGATCAAAACACATTAGTTTCAGATCAGAGTATGTTTTAGGTTGTTTTTAGTTTCAATCTTTTGTAATTCAGTTTGCAGGTTGTTCTTGAGAGTTCAGAAGCTATAATCATGTGGATTAGAGGTAGTTAATCATCTCAGATCCATCGTTGGTAATTTCTAAACTTTCATCTTATGTATTATGGTTTTATTTTAATTAATCAAAGTATTATTGCTTAAATTATATTTATCATATGCTTCGATTAATTGTTGTGCTTAATGTTTAATTTTAGTTAAGTTATCATGCTAAATGTGTTTATGGATGATTAGTTGTTTTAATTTATGATAGTGAATTAATCTTTATTTATTTGAATGCTTAGTGCTTGTCCTGAACTTAGGATATTGCCTTCAGATACTCTAGGATCTGACAGTCTCTACCTAGGTTATTAGAAAAGTCAATAAACAACGTGGTTTAAATTAATCAACTAACCAATGATTGGTTGATCATGAGGCTACTAGTCTTAGATTAGGATAATTTAGGACTAGAATTCCTAAGCTTTAAGCCTATTACCTAAGTCTGAGGCATAACCAAACCCCAAGATAGGACCACTATAGATAAGTCAGTGTCTTAACCATAGCGTTGCTTTAAATTAGAGAAGACCCTAGATTAAGCATCACTGATCCATCAATTAAATCATCATTTATTAAAGCCTAACTGAATAAATTAGGAAAAGCAATATGTAGCTCTTTTACAATTGATTGGAATTTTTCTAAGCTTTTTAGATTAGCTTTTAGTTATTTATTTTTTAAATCATAATGCTGAGTGCCTCTAGATAATTGTAATTCGATTGACCTAGTACTTACATTCTATAAATTCCTCGTGGGATCGATACTCAGAGTCTTAAATATATCACACTTTATTACTTAATTCGACAGGTATGCTTGCTGAAAGTTGGTCTCGAATTAATTGTTAAAATTGAGCATTGAAAGATAAATTAATTTGATATAATGTTGTATGTGGCCAACCGCAATCAACTAACCTCCTAACTATGTCATAGGTCAAGTCACAATCGATCCTACGGAGAACCGGTATTGTTTTTAGTTATTCCTAATGTTGAATAAAATAAAAAGAAAAGAAATAATCCCTTAGTGTGAAGAAATAAAAAAAAAGACAACCAATGAAATTAAAGAGATCAAATAATAATGCAAAAAAAAAAGAAATACATATGATTAACGAAAATCTAGGAAAAAGGTATTTTTCATGAATTGCGCTTGATCATAAAATTATATAAATTATGTTATTGCTAAGATGTTAGCCTATAGATATAAATAAGCTCTTGTGTCCTAAGTTGCTATATTTTAATGTAAATCCAATAAGGTCTAAAAATACCACTAACTATGTGACAACCTAGAACAATCTTTCTAGATTTAGTGATGAGACAACATTAACAATTGGGGAATAGCTAATTGGGGCCATAATCTCATAAGCTTAGATCATTAACCTAATGAATTGAAACTCTATGCTAAGTTGATTAAGTTTTACTTCCAAAATTAATTAACCTTATTGTCACTTATGGAAATCGCTAATGACATTTATAGATTAAAATTTCAAACGAAGCATTCAACTAGAAATTACTAATAGGGTGATCAATCCTATGAATAATCCTAAATACATGACATTAAATTAGAGTTTCCATTTAATCCTTGCATAAAAACACAAAACTCATGAAAACCCAAATTAATTCTCAAAATTATAATCCATTAATCCTTTAACTATATTCTAACCCCAAGAAAACTAAGCTAATATACTGAAATAAAATGAAACATAAACTAAAAATGCATAAATCATAAAATAAAAAAAGTCTAAAATTAAAGATTAAACCACTATATTAACAATAAGCCAAGGTTCAACAAGAATTTATCCAAACCTAAACTAAATATATAAGAAAAATAAAAAATGGAAAATATAATAATAGAAACATAAATAAAACTAGCTACTGAACCTAAGGAAAAAACATTAAATAAGATTGGAAGACAGTGAAAATAACCTTAAAACTTGTTAATCGATTTGCTAACTTATTATACGCATATCGCAAGTGTACGAGTCAAAGAATTGTAGTATAACAGATGTCATCTCACAAGGATTAGGATTAGTCACTTAATAATTTGAACTACAACTTGTCTAAGGTACAAAATAAATTATCAATAACTAAAAGTAAACTAAAATATAATGACCTAGTAGTCAATGAACAAGAGTGGAAGAACTTGTGAAATCAAGATTAAAACTAGGAATCACTTCTATCTCTATTTTGTATTCCTCTTACGTTATTGATTAAAAAAAAGTTTGCAATATCTTTACTAAGGTTTAACTAAATTTCCCTAGTTAAATAAAATAGGAATAACTTTGCAATATCTCAATTTATCAAAAGCCTTCTTTAATTCCTAACTAGTTATGAAGCAATCTTATAAGTAATCAATTAATATCTCCCTTCAACTAATTAATGACTTGATATTTATGGATATATTGGGATGTCAATTCTCATTGAATAATCCAACAAAAATTTCCTAGCTTAATCTCTCAATTTATTGCAAAGAGTAAGCATAATAAATATCATAAACATGCATTCATTGAATTAATAAGATAAAAACCTACACAGTAGTTCAAGAGTAATTCCTACAAAAAGTTTAGCCACACATAATGTCAATGAGTCCCCCAACTATCGTATTCCATAAAAAAAAGTAGAAAAGAGAAGAAATAATAAAACTAGGTGAAGCTTCATACTCTTCCTTCACTTTGAGTTACTGGAAACCCTGAAAGTTGGCTTGCTCTTCAGGAACTTAATGGGTGGCATTGATCTTTACCTTTTTAAGTCTTAAAAACCTATTATTTTCCTCTTTACATAAGTCCCCAATGATTGCTTGGTGGCTCCTAGGCTTTTCCACCTTTCTTATGTCTTAAAACAATTCTAAAATTCTTAAACATGTATAACCCACATGTTTTTTTTTAAAAGTTTAGTTTCTCCAAATTATTTGTAACGATCATGAGAAATTCCATGATTGTGGCCCTTTCTACCTTCATTTTGTTGTTCCTCTTCTCCTCCTTTGCTCTCTCTAACTTTTCTAGCTTTTTTCTTTTGTCTATAACTTCTTCTCCGCTTGTACGTTGTCCTTGAAATTTTATGTACAACTCAATAACATGATTTTTTTTGTCCTCAATTGATTTTAGAATAATTTGAGCTACAGAAGTGATATAATTTCTTATAAAATCCACCTATAGTTGAGTTGTCAATTATTTCAACTTCTTTTTATCTTTCTCTTAATGCAATCTTCAAGGCATGTTCTATGACCTTTATAGTTGGTGCGGGACCTCATAACTTGATGCTGTAACTCATTAAATTGATTCCCCAATTGTTCTAAGTCCAAAATTGCTTCACAATGTTTACCAATACTTGACAATGACCTAAATGATCCTTTGTTAAACCGCCATTGATAGTTCTAGAAATAAGGTTAAAGGACAATTGATCCTCACTTAAACAACACCATTTAACGTCTTTATATCATGTTGTTTAGCTCTCTATTCAGAAATTCCTTACTATATTTTGCTTCAATTCTTTTGAACACTTTAACTTTTGACAAACTTAAAACGAGGACAAATTAATCATTTAAACATCAAAATAGGGATAAAAACATATTGAAACACACATGCAAATACCATAAAATGTATCTTTATCAGAGTATAACTTATTTTAAAGAATAAATTAGGGTGGAGCTTTTCTTAAAATTAGAATTAGAGCATATGATTTTATTATCTTCCTATAACTGGAATTACAATTTATAACTGTTTTTACATGTTTTTTTCCTCTTTAATATCACATATTTTGTCATAATGAAAAAGGGATAAATTATTGAATCAAAGGAGGTTCTAATCTTGGTATTGATGATATCAAAAATTAAAATTTACCAATGATTTTAGTTTTAGATGTAAGGATGAAATATAAGTACATTTAGTAGTTTATTTAAAGTGAAAGAATGAGTGTGGGGACCAAATTGGAAGGAAGTGTAAGAATAAGCACTATGACACCTTTAAGAAAATTAGCTAGAATTTTTAAAACTTGATTGTAAGTTTTAATTAGAGTTTAAATATTCTAAATGCTCAAGTTTTGCATACATGCATTTCCTAAGTTCTTTAAGTTGTATAAAATTTCATTAAATAGGTCAAATTTAAAGTTTGAGTCATTTGAATCACTTTATCTATTGAAATAACCTTGAAATATATTTTAAATATGTGTACAATGTTTTAGAAGCAAAATAAATAAGCGTCGAATGTTTTCGATTGGTTATGAATTGGTTCAAATCCAAAATTATCCTGAATATGCTAAAGTTATCAGAAACCAAGACATTTTATGTTTTTTATCTTAATTTTAATGTTTTGTTACTTAAATTAACTTAGGAAATGATTTATAACTTGTTTGACCAGTCAATAATTAATAGGTGCACTTGATTGGTTGATCAGTGTAGCATTAATTCAACAACAACATTTCCCTTATCTCTACAAATCCCATGTCCCCTCCCCCCCTCAAATGACTAGTTAACTCATCTAACATCTCTTTTAACTTCAAAATAATATTTCTAAGTACCGTAATTCATTTGTTTTGATCTAGAATCATTTTTAGGTGGAGTTTTTTTAGGCATATAACATCACCTACATGAAAACTTTGAAGTTCTAGTAATTCATCTCTTTTAATCTTCATCTTTCATGTTCCCAATCTAGCTTTTTCATTTCCAATCCATTTTATTCTATTTATTTTTTAAGAGATTAATTGATTATATTTTACATTTTTAAAGCATAAGATCCATTAGTTTATTGACATTAAAGTGAAACTTTAAGGGATTTTTCACATTTATTAGGTTGGTTATTCTTACACAAGCTACACTTTTCCTTGGAAAAGAGATGTTAAAAATTCTTATTCACCTTTCAAAGTTTATAAGGGTTACTTTTCAGAGAAAGAAGAAGATTTTACTTGGTATTGTGTTATAGTGAAATTTCTAACCCGTAGTAGGAGAGAGGACATAGGCTAAATTTAGGTTTAGCCTATCAATTATAAAAATCTAGTGTATAACATTTTGGCATGTACTTTAGCATGTCATTTTAGGTTGAATCATGGGATAGGGATTCCACCATGTTGAAATTGATTTAGGTGGCTTAGGTTTATTATTTAAATTTTTTTAAAGCACTCAATTCAACCCTCTATGGAGTTCCTTTAGGATTTATAGATGGTAATAAATGGGACTACGTTAAAAAGATCCGAACCTTAAGTGTAATGAGTGAGATAAGACTTATGCCCCACGAACTAAGGTCATGCTTTTGTTAAAGTGTTAGAGGTCAAATTGATTGAGATTTTCTTGACTAGTTGTTGAATTATAACACTTAATTCAGTGATTAAATGTTAAAGCTGTGTTATTTAATATTTAATTTTCAAATGGATGAGCATAATTGAAGATTAAAGTAAGAAAGGGTTTAAAATGGAGATTTTTGGATCATCAACGTGAAGGATAAGAGACCCGCATTGAAGTAGCCAACAAAAGACAATTAACAGCAATTTTTAGCCATCCTTTAATGGCACTATTGTTCTTTGAGTCAACTAACTGTTCATAGAGCAGAAAAACATGTCTCCTTCAAATCTCCATTTTTGTTTTCTATTGTAAGGACCAACTTGGGGTCTTTAGGAGCCAACTATAGGGGCAAAAACATAAAAATCATGAATCATATAGGGAGAATTGATATTAGAAACTTAGGAAAAATTATCTAGGTTCTCTCTTCTTTATTTCTTGAGCTCATAGGCTTCAAACACTTGTAATACAAATTTTATATTATTTTATGAGTTGCTGCTTATTGCTAAGAAACTTATTTGAGTTTTTTTAACCATCATTGGTGGCTTTCTAAATTAGATTATTACTTTATTTTCTCCATTTATAAACTTAATCAAAGTTCATGTTTTGAGCTTGCACCTTTGTACGTTCTTTGAATTTTATGCAAGTTTTTATGGATTTAGTGTTGTTTAGGAGTCTAGATCACATTGAAGAGTTCAGGACATATCCAGGAGCTTTCTTTCAATGTTTTATAACTTCTAAACTATTTATTTCAGCTTCTATTTTTAGATCTATCGAAGTATGTTGCTTAAGTTGCATGTTTTGTATTCCTTGATGATCATATGTGCTTAATTCATTTTCTAGCCGAACATTAGTGTTATAATATGTTTAGAGAGCTTAAGTACTTATTTAAAGGTTTGATTTTTGTTTATTGAAGGTCTAAATGTTCTGATGTTAAGCTGGCCACTTAAGATTAGACTTAAAGATAATATCGGACTTGAGAAATCAACTTAGGTTATTGAAAAAATTAATAAGAAATAAAAATCAATTAATGAATGACCAAAATTTGATTATTTCTGAGAGTTAGATTGTTTAGATTAGTTTTTTAGAAGTCATCGTTTTTATTTTAAAGCCTATTAACTTAATTTAATGAATGACCAAACTTTAAATTAACATTAATAGAGAAAAAGAAAATTCTTAAACATAGCTTCATTTTGAAATTGTGAAAGAACTTTAAATTAGTCTTTAAATTTGTTAAAAGTTCTATTAAATCATTAATCACCCAATCATTAGCTATTTTCCATGATTTGGTAATTTTTGGTAATTTAGAAATAACTTTAAAAATAAAAAATTCAAGGTCTGAAGTGTGTTAGGATAAGTAGGCATTTTTTCATCTTTTATTCATTTAATTAGAATTTTGTAGACAGTTATAATCAAATTAATGTAGTAATTATAATATAACCTTTTGGCCTTTACTCTTGAAGTCTTAAATATACCCCCTTATATTACTTATTTGATAGGTGCGCTTGCCTTTATCAAGTTGATTTTCAAAGTAAAATCGTTCAAAATTTCTTAACTCACCTAACCAACGGAACAATTTGTTGGCACCATTGTCGGGGATAGATTTGTAATATTAGAAAAAATGGTGTCAATTCCTCTAGGATTTATGGCTATTGGTTTTACAAATTTTCTGAATTTTCGTGTATTTATTTGTTAAATTTACTATTGAGGGTAATTATGTTGCTTTTGTTATCTTACTTGTGCTCTTTTCTTTTTTAGTTAGTATTTTCTTTTTTTTTGTATTTTCTTTTTTTTTGTATGCATATTCAAGGTCAAGACCCCATGCATTTAGACTTCAATCAAAAGTTAGAGCCTACATTGCGTAGGAAAAAGAAAGAATCGCGAGCAATCATGTCTTATCCTTTAGAAGTAAAGACATCTAGTGACGCAAAATCTGAACCTGTATAAATGGATCACCAGGAACATAATATTGTATGACCTCAGCAAGAAATTAGAGAACTAACCATGATAGATTTATAGTTAGCATTGTTAGGCCCAGAGTCAATGCAAGCAATTTTGAAATCCTGTATAGTATCATTTCCATGATTAGGTTATCACAATTTGGTGGTTCAGCTTTATAATATACTAATGAGCATTTGCAAACTTTTCTTAATACATGTGATCTTTTTAAAAGAAATAGTGTCCCTAATTATGCAATTAAGCCTAGAGTTCTCCCTTTTTCCTTAGAGATAAAGCCAAAACCTACTTATCCATGCTTCAGCCTAGTTCCTTTACTACATGGGATGATTTATGAAGCAATTCTTAGCTAAAGTTTTCCCTCTTATTAAGATAGAAAATATGAAAACTGAGACTAGCTCATTTTTGTAGGACGAGAATGAAAGTTTCTACAAAGCTTGGGAGGGATTTATAGAGATGCTTGCTAAGTGTCCTAGCTATGGATTCAATACAGGGTAACAAATGGACATTTTCTTTACTGATCTTACACCTTTGACTCATAGCATTATTGATGCTGCGACTAGAGGTAATTCTATGAAGAATACTTCAGTCGAAGCCCATAATTTGATTGAGTAAATGGTTTAAAATAATTTTTAGTAAAATTCTGAATTCCATCCAAGGAAATCGCATTTTTTTATGTAATGAATCGTATAGTAGCTATAATTGCTCAAATGGAAGTACTATATAAGAAGTTGGATAATTTGGTAAGTGGAGATAGGAGGAGTAATTATAGAATTAAGTGTGAAAGTTGTGGTAGTACCTCACATTCGTCATTAAAGTGTCAATACAGTAGTCTTTTTGCCTAAGAGCCCAAATATGTTCAACTTGTTGAAAATTTCAATAGGCTAAGATGAAACCCTCATCCAAACACTTATAATCCTTGTTAAAGGAACCATCCAAATTTTTCATAGAGCAACAACCAAAACTACAAAAAATCACCCCAAGCACGTCTAGATAACCCTTAAAGAGCATCTCTGCCTTGCTTTAGGGACAATCAACCTCCAGGAATGTCACCTAATTTTGAAGAGACAATGCTTAAGTATCTTCAATCAATAAGTCAAAAATGTTAAATCATAAGGCATTAATTATGAATTTGAAGACTCGGTTTAGGAAAATTAAGTAATTTTTATAGGAGAGGTTACTTGATAAGTTATTTAGTACTACTGAAGCCAATCTTAGAGAGCATTCTAAGGCTATTACCTTAAGAAGTGCAATAGAATTTGAGAATGAAAGGAGAAAGATAGGAGGGAAAGGAAAGCAAGTATTGATGGAGGACGAAGAGAAAGGGAGAAAAAAAGAACATAATAGAAGAGAGAGTGCCAATGAGAGCAAAGATATAGTTAAAGAAGAAAGATCAGGAGGATGAGGGTGAATGTTTAGAGAAGTCACCTAGGTTATTTGTTGATCCTAATGTGCAACCATATACACCTAGGATTTCATACCCAAAGGATAAATAATGAACCTTGATGAGCAATTTGGGAAGTTCTTGGAAATGTTTAAGAAACTTAATATCAATATATCATTTGTCGAGGCTATTAAATTTTTTTAAAGAGATCCTATCCATAAAGAGAAGATTAGAGGAATATTAGATAATTAATTTTAATGAAGAGTATTCAGCTATCCTTCTAAAGAAGTTACCCTTGAAGCTCAAGGGCCCTGGTAGTTTTACCATTTCTTGTACAATTAGTAGCTTACAAATAAATAGGGCTCTGATGGATTTGGGTGCAAGCATTAATCTTATACCCTTATCTATTTTAAAAAATTTAGGATTTGATGAACCAAAACCTACCACATTCTCATTGTATCTAGCTGATCGATCTGTAACATATCTAAGAGGAATCATCTAGGATGTGCTTGTAAAGATTGATAAATTTATTTTTCCTATTGATTTCCTTATCCTAGATATGGAAGAAGATAGTACAATGCCCATTATCTTAGGAAGACCATTCATAGTTATGACAAGGGCACTAATTGATGTACATGGAAGAAAGCTCATTCTTAGACCTCAAGATTGAGAGATTGAGTTTGATACATTTAAAGTAATAAAGTATCGCTAAACCTTGGATTCATGTGACTTTGTTAGAGTGAAATCCATTAGAGATGATCCATTAAGGTACTTGTGCTCAGATACTCTGTAAAAGCATTGATCCATTTATGTTCTTTGTGGAAGAATTAGATTTGGGAAGGGAGACTTCTAATTAGATTTATTCTAAGAGATATAAGCCTTTATATAGACCAATTAAGTCCTTTCCTAAGCCATTTATTAAAAAGCCTCTAACTCTTGAACCTAAGCCTCTTCCTTTGCATATAAAGTCTGCCTTTTTGCAACCTCCATCACTATTGCTAGTGATTATATCATCTTCATTAACTAATACGTTGGAGGAGAGACTATTGAGAGCTTTTCAAGAGCATCAAAATGCTATATGTTAGACCCTAGCTGAACATTAATCGATTAAGTCCTTTTATTTGCATTAACAAAATATTTATGGAAGAAGGAAGTAAACCTTTAGTCTAACCTTAGCGCAGATTTAATCCAAATATAAAGGAAATGGTAAAGAATGAAGCAGTTAAGCTCCTAGATTTTGGTATCATTTTTCCTATTTCTGATTCTTCATAGGTAAATTTGGTTCAAGTAGTACCTAAGAAAGGAGTAAGTAATATGATGAAAATGAGCAAGAAGAGTTGATTGCCACAAGGAAAGTAATTGGATAGCGTATGTGCATTTACTATTGCAAGTTGAATGAGGTCACATAAAAGGGCCATTTTCCTTTACCCTTCATTAATCAAGTGATTATGCGATTTGTTAGGCATAGTTTTCATTGTGTGTTAGATGGATATATTGGGTATTTTCAAGTTATTATTACTCGTAAGGATCTAGAAATGACAACATTCACATGTCTTTATGACACTTTTGCATATAGGCCTATGCCTTTTGACTTATATAATGCACTTGCCACTTTTTAATGTTGTATGGTAGCAATTTTTAGGAATATGATAAAGACTTGTATCGAAGTCTTTCTGGATGATTTTTTTATATTTTGGCACATCATTTGATGCATGTTTGGAAAATTTAGAGAAAGTATTAAGAAGATGTGAGGAAATTAACTTGGTCTTAAATTAGGAAGAATGTCATTTCATGGTGTAAAAGTGCATTATTTTAGGTCATAAAATTTTGAGTAAAGGAATAGAAGTAGATCCAACGAAAGTTGAAATTGTTGCTTAACTTCTAGCACCTAATTTTGTTATAATGATTAAGAGTTTTTTAGGATATACTGGATTCTACATGCACTTTATCAAGGATTTTCCTATAATATCTAAGCCCTTTACTAAATTATTGACCAAGGAAGTTATTTTTAACTTTGATGAAACATGTATATGTTCTTTTTAGTTGGTAAAGGAGAAACTTACTAGTGCACCTATTTTATTATCTCCTAATTGGTCTCTTCCATTCTAGTTAATGTGTAATACAAGTGACTTTGTAGTTGGTGCAATACTTTGGCAAAGGCATGGAAAATTTTTTCATCCAATTTATTATGTAAGTCATACATTAAATGATGCCCACAGGAGTTACAACACCACTATAAAAGAAATATTAGTGGTGGTGTTCGCATTTGATGAATTCTAGTCTTATTTGGTGTTTTCAAAGATGATTGTAACAGAATGCTCTACTTTAAAGTACTTGATGAAAAGACAAGATGCCAAGCCATGATTGATTCTCTTTTATAGGAATTTGATACCAAAATCAGAGATAAGAAAGGAAGAGAAAATTATATGGCAAATCATTTAGATGAAGTAGTCATGGAAAAAGAAAAAGACCAAGTGTAACACCCCTTATACAAAATCTACAACCATCCACACATAAAACAACCAACACATAATTACATTATAAAACTCCCCGATGCTTAACATTGTCATTTAATAGAAGTACCCCTTATACGGAACCTACAACCATCCACACATAAGAACACCAACATATAATTACATTACAAAACTCCCCGATGCTTAATATAGTCATTTAATATTAGTAAAACATTTTTTTTTCATTTACATGATAACCCAAAAGAAAACAAAAAGGTTCCTTTAACCATTACATGTAAAATCATATGTAATTAAAAATACATTTCTAAAGTACCTTTTCTTTTGCCGGTTGGCCTTAGTCCCTACAGATATTCTTTGTACCTCACTCCTATGATTTGGACCTGCACAGATTAACACTCATACTAAGCTTGAAAGATTAGTGGGGAACCAATTAGTTTAGATGACCACTCATAATAGTCATCCACCAAGTACATACATTCATGAACATCATAAAAATATGAATAAGGATGGCATAATTAACAAAATTAATAATGTAAACATGCTTCAATATATATTTTTCATATATCATAAATTCACCGTGAAAACTCAAACATTTATATTCAACACTCATTGATAAAAATTATCAATACAAATGTAAAATCCCATTAATATACTAATTATTTATGTTGTCAAATTATATTTCTTATCTATATCTCTTAACTTTATTTTCTGTGTTAAACCTACACATTTCCTGTGGGTGCTGAAGATTTCAAAATGTGGACATGAGAAGGTATCAAACTGTGGATACCAGTGGTGTCAAATTGTAGCAGCTGCACTGTAACCTTATAGGCATTATAAAATTTCGTTTAACCATTTTCAAATTTCACGATTCACATATCAACAAATCATATGAAATGCATTTCAGGTCAAAAATTGGATATACGTTTGGAATGCATTATGCTAAATCTTAATTTCCATTATTCAATTACCCAATTCCCACATGATAAGTCCTACTTCATTTATTCAAAAGTGTTTGAATGGTCTCATAAACATTGAAAATGATTTTGATAAGATTAAAAAAAATGGAAACAAATACAGTGCCATGGTTGTGACAAACACTCTCTCCATTCATACTACTATTTATTCCTTAATATACATATAAAACAAGTCAGAAATGGGTTTCAAGGTCTTCTAGACATGTTTTCCCCTTCTATATGTAGTTTCTATAGTACCAACAATTAGACCATTTGGACTTATAAATCTTGAGATATAAGTAAAATATCACGAATAAGCCTATATTAAGAAAAAGACCCTTCTCGTCATGATTGATCCACATCCTACCTAGGCTTAGTAAACTAACTTACTAAGGAGAAGGACTTCTTTTTTGATTGCACGTGTTTCGGCACTTAATAGTCAAATCTCACTCGCTTATCGACCCTTACAAGGGAGCTTCGCCTAACCTTCTCCTGCCTTTTCCCCAGCGTCGAAGTTTCGTTCCTTTCTCCTGTGCTCCCCCTAACCTATTGAACAAAACCTAGTGCTTAAGCCTAAACTTAGTAAACTAATGCACTCACTCCAAGATCAGGAGCTATTCATAAAGCCGGGATTTAGGTTAACTCGTAAATCCATATATAATAGCCGCCAAAAGTCGAAGCTTCACTCCAGGTCGAACTCACTTCCTTTCGGTCACTCCCTCTATCCATGAAATTTTCTCCCTTCTTTCTTCCTTCTCCTTTGATCTAAGCAACAACGTAAAAGGCAAGCTAACTTAGAGGCTGAATGCCTACTCTCAATAAAAGAATTTACCAAAGGCTATTAATCTAGCTATCGAGTCATCCTAACAAAGAACTCTTACTGAACTTTCAATCTTTCTTTTTATTCTGTGTACCAATAAGCCATCGATTTTATCTTTTAAAAAATGAGTGGTTAAGTGCTTGAGACTTCTCTACAGAGAGTTGACTGGCAAAAAACAGATCTTGGCTTAGGGCTTAGACTGACTTCCTTGACTGATAGCTTGAATCCTAAGACGAATAACTTCAATAGTTTAATTCCCTAATCTTACTTCATTAGTTGAATTTCCGTATGATTGTAACCCATTTCTCTAAGCCTACTAGTGTCAAAGCTCTATGAAAAGAAAGAAGAGAGATGGAATAGTCAGTTCGTCCCCATCTGCTGAAAACTGCTCAATAAAAAAACAAAAAAGAAGAGTAGGCCATTTCCTCCTCTTATCTTCTTCACACCACCATAGCTTAAAAAAAAAGAAAGTTTCAATCAGGAAGGTTTATAAAATAAAGTATGCTTGGCTTCTCTCCCTTTCTTCCCTCTCCTTCCTACGTCGTTGACATTCGATTGGTTTTGTACAACAACCTTAACTACAAAAGTATCTAAATCTACCTCCAGCCCTAGAGGAGCCGTATGAGGTGGAAGCTCCACGTACGGTTTTGAAGCCAAGCCTTTCCAGCAATGGGGCCTAGGGACTGATATGACGATTAGTGTAGGTAGAGCGGCTGGCCTACAACAGGCACCTTTAGGGATTAGTGCGTAAGACCACGATCCACAAATTGACGTATGGGACTCACCCTTTACTTGAAACTAAAGAGGGGAAAGATAGCATGTCACACAAGCGAGGCGAGGTCTGGAAACTCTACTACGAGAGGGACAAGCTATTCCAAAACAAAGGCAACATCAGGTCACCTTTGTCGACCTTAATTTCCAAGGTCATAGAGCCAGAATTAAATCAAAGTCTCTTCTAGAGATATTTATCTCTATGTCATATGTTTCGTATGTAAATAGAATCACAAAATTTGGAGGTCTTTTGGCTTAATTATGACTCAAATAATATGACTGACTCAAATGAATCCTAGATAGAATTCAAGTACACAATACACTCTTTTCATATTCAACCAATTCCATCCAAGATAACAAAAAAATTGCAACAAAGTGGCATCCCAACAATAATTCAACATCAACTAAGTGAAATCTTAAACATTAAAATTGACAAAGGAGGTCTTCTATTGTCTTTCCTTCCCTTCCTCTTTAGCTTTGGTTGACTCACCAATTTGATTTCCACCTAAGATTAGCTTAATTTTTGACATGAAAAATGATGGGATGAAGAAGGTGAAATGGTGGGATGAAGAACATGAAAAGGAAAGGACAAAAATTTGAACTTTGATTGTGCATCTCTGTCCCCATTTTAGAAATTTCAAGACCCATACAAATGCTTTAATATTATTGGTCAAACATGCCTAAATCCCATTTCTCCATGTGTTAACTTTAGAGAAATTGCATATTAGTCCTTCCTTTACTTCCCACATTGGCCTATAATCTTATCAATAGTTTTAATCCCCTATGTTTTAATTTTCTAATATAATAAATTTCATGCAATTTGGGTAATTATTCCAGGAGTTATAGCCAACACTAAAATTTGTTCAAAAATAGTGATAGTAGCCATAAGTTAACTTAAAGCCAGAATTTAATAACATTATAGGCACAATAAAATTTAGGTTGCTTCATGCACATTTTAGATCTATGTCTCAAGATTAATTTACAGTTGGAATTATCGAATTTGGAGGTATGAAAACTAAGATAGGGCAAAATTATTGAGGTATTTTCAGGTTGAAATGAACAAATTACCCATTTACCTTTCTTTTACATTAAGTACCATTATGTTAATTCATTTGTTATGTTTACTTCTTGATGCATTCTAGGCATGCTAGAATACTTCTAGGGTATATTTTGGGGCCTAAAATTATCTCTCCCTTAAAAATAAGTTCGTCCTCGAAATTCATACCTGTATTGAATAGCTGCAAGACCTTTATAAGAGGAATTTTCTTATGCCTTAGCTGTCTCACTTCTCTAGCTAGAATATTCTTTGGCTCTTCATCATAAGAGAAGTTTGGTTGGATCTTTTTTTCTTGTAAGGGTGACACATACGAATCATCCTATCGATAACTCCGTAGCATTGAGACATGGAATACATCGTGCAACTTGGATAGTTCCATAGGATGAGCCAACCTGTATGCCACTAGTCCAATCCTTACAAGGATTTCATATGGACTAATAAAACTTGGACTAAGTTTTCCCTTTTTCCTGAATGTTAGCACCTTTCTCTAGGGAAAAACTTTTAAGAAAACTTTGTCACCTACCGCATATTCAATATCTTTCTACCTATCACTTTCAGCCTTTAATCTTTGTTCAATAATCCTCACTTTCTCTTATGTGTCTTTGACTATGTTAGACCCAATCATCTTATTCTCATTCATTTATATCCAACCTAGGGTTCTACATTTTCTGACATATAATACTTTATATGATGCCATGCCTATGCTGGACTAATAACTATTATTATATCCAGATTCCATTAAAGGGATATATCTATCCTAGATGCCTGGAAAGTCCATAACACATGCCCTAAGCATATCTTCTAACACGTATACAACTCTATTAAATTGCCTATTCATTTGTTAGTGAAAGGCTGTGCTAAAACTCACTTGGGTACTTAAAGTTTCTTGTAAACTTTTCCAAAACCTTGATGTAAACTGTAGGTCTCAGTCAGAAACAATTGACAATGGTACTCCATATAACTAAATAATCTCATTCATATATAAACCAACTAATCAGTCCTTAGAATAATCAGCTTGAATTGGTATAAAGTAGGCTGATTTAGTAAGCCTATCCATGATGACCCATACTGCATCATGTTTTCTTTGTGTAAAAGGTAGGCCTATAACAAAGACCTTGGTGATATTATCCCATTTCCACTGTAGAATTGGAATGGGATTCAATAGGCTAGATCGAACTTAAAGTTTATTTTTCACCTGTTGAATTTTCAAGCACTTGGACACAAAATCCACTATATAAAGTGTCATTTCTAGCCACCAATAATGTTATTGTTTCAACTTTTTATACATCTTGTTACCCCTAGGATGCATGATCAACACAATATTATGGGTTTCATGTAATAACTTCTTCTTTAAATCCTTTACTACCGAATCTACTTTTAAAGTAGAGACTTCCATCATCTTTCTGTTGAGTGTAATTCATTGCAAAAACAAACTACTACGAGTTTTACGCTCATAACCACAAGTTAACGAGTCGTACTTGTAGTAAAGAACGGATATCGATCTCACGAGGATTGTATCTAGACACCCTATTAATTTAGTTCACACTTTGTTTAATAAATCGATTTAAGAAAATTAAATAAATAAATGAGATGCAGACAAATAGGAGGCAAGAGTAAGCAACACAACCAATTGCAACACAACAAAGGAAAATTCGAAAAAAATCAAGCTTTAAGAATAGGATTTGTCGTTATCCTTATTTGTTTCCCTTTGGTTAATTAATCTAATTTATATT
>JAOXYD010241482.1:0-17076 GCA_028565735.1 Pinacopodium congolense | reverse complement strand
CTCGTATTGCATGAACAAGCTAATTTCAGTTTTCATTTTGGCTATCTTAGTAGGTGGGAAGAATTTAACTAGGAACAATTTCATTAGTTTGTCCCATGTAGTGATGGAACTAGGCTGAAGTGTAGACAACCAGGCTGAAGTGTAGACAACCAGGCTTTTGCCTTATCTCTAATTGATAGAGGGAAAAGCATAACCCTAATTGCATCATCAGAGACCCCATTGCTATTGAAAAGATCACAAATATCTAGGAAATTTTGCAAGTATTCATTAAGACCTTCGAAGGCCAAACCTCCAAATTGTGATGACCTAACCATTGAAATTATGCCATGCAGGATTTCAAAGTTATTAGCATTGACTCTAAGTCGCATAATGCTAGCCAAAGGTCTGCCTCGATTCCTTAAAGCTAAGTCCATCATGATTGGTTCTCTATTTTCTACATGTGGTCATACAACTACATGTTCTTCAGGATTCATTTCTACATGTTCAAGTTTAGTGTCACTCGATGATCTTACGTCTAATGGCTTGGATGGTGTCGCGCGAGCTTCTGTCTTCTTCTTCCTTAATGTGCGTTCGAGTTCTAGATTGAAGTATACTAGCTCGGGATTATGTCCTCGTGTATGCATACAAGTTCAGATAAGAGACTAAATAAATGAAAATAAACACAAAAAGCAAATAAACTAAGTAAAAAGCAAATAAGGCACACAAAGCAAAATAACTAGAAAATAATTACAGAAAATTCAAAAAAATTATAAAACAAAATTTCACAATTCCTAAAGTAATTGACACCAATTTTCCTAATATTAGGGTCAATTTTTTCCCCAGAAACGACACTAAAAACTTGTTACGTTGGTTAGGTGACTTTAAAATTGTGGATGATTTTGAAATGATTTTACTTTAAAAGCCAACGGACCTTAAGGCAAGTGCACCTATTGCAAAAGTAATAAAGTGGAGTAATTTTTCACTTCGAGTGTCGAACCCAAAGGGAAAAAGTTGCTTAATTACTAGATTGATCGGATTACAATTATTTAGGAAAAATCTAGAAAATTTGATTAAAAATTAGAAAAAGATTAAATTGGACTACTTTGGCTTAAACACTTCAAAAAATTTTTTGATTCCTTCTGAAAAATTCTAAAAATTACCAAACGAGCAAATTAGTTATGGATTAGATGATTGATGATTTAATTGAGTTCTAAAACAAGTTTAAAGTCTGATTAAATTCCTTCATAAAATTAAAACAAAGCTATGATTAAGACTTTGCTTTTTCTCCATTTAATCTTATCTAAAGTTTGTTTATGTTTTAAAATCAAGTAAATGGGCTTTAATTTCAAGTAAATGGACTTTTCCAAATCCAAAACATCCACGTACACTCACCCACACCATCATCATCAAGCTCCCAATAAGAATATATTTTCCTTTATCTATTTTTTGTGTTTTTCTTATGTCTTTTCTCTAAAATTTAAAGACAATATGTTTTTTAATTATAGGGAGGTAGCACATGCTTGGCATGCATGGCATTTTGTTTGACATTTTGTTTTAAATCAGGTAATTGCTATTTTTGTGCATTTATTTTTTCATTTGATTTGAGAATTGCATAGGTTTAAATATATATACAGAATAAGACTGAGTGGAATTGATCTACCAAGGAAAAATATTATTTAAGTAGAGAAGAAGTATAATCTAAGGAAGTTTACTTATGATTTTCTTTCCATTGAAATTGCAAATTAATTAGGATATTGCAAGCCTATTTTTACTTCTTTGACAATTGTTTGGATGCAATTTTTATGAAAATATGATCTAATTGATAGGCTTCACTAGTGATTAGTCATAAATAGAATTGATTAGGAAGTAGTGTCATAAATTGACAACATAAGTGAGTGAAAAGCAAATGAAAAGCAAAGAAAGGAGTTAAGTGTAGGGCCAAAAGGCTACTTGTGAGTTGTAATTTGGCTAAATAACTGAGGATGTGCCCCTAAAGACGTACACCTTCATATAAAAAGGCCACATGACACTCGAAGTTTTCTTAAAGAACATTAATTTGTCGAATAATCAGCAGGGAACCCCTAAAGACATGTACAATTGCATAATAAGACTAGAGGGTTGTTCTTAATAGATGTAAAAATTGAAGTTAAACAAAAAAATTGAAACCTATGGATCTTTTCTTTCAAAATCAAAACATTTCATGAATGATTTCCTACCAAGAGCCTACCTTTCACTTGGTAATTGGATATAATGCCTGCTTACATTTATTTTGCATATAGGGATATGAATGCAACGCTATAATTAATATACATGTTCAATATAAAGAAAATCATGATGTAAATGAAATAAGTGAGTATTTTAAATCTCCTTGAATGATTAGCATTCTTAGTTAATTTAATTCTATAAGGTCTCTTGCCATTTGTGCATTTAACCTTTCACTTATTGTTGCATTGTATGTGCGTTATATGTTGTGTGTTCCTTGAATTTGAAGTTTTTCTTGAGGACAAACTAAGGTTTAAGTGTGGGGAAGTTGATAGTTGTACTTTATGATAGGTTTTCCTAATTGTTTAGTGTGTAATTTTTCACGTTTAAGATAGAATTAATGTGTTTAGGACTTAGTTTGTTGTTCTTTTGTCAATTATTATACTTATTATTATTTCCTAAATGTTTAGTGATAACATTAGGCATAATTTGATCCTCTTTGGTACAAGTACTTAGTATGCTTGGATTTGGAATTGAACTAGGAACTAAGAAAAGAGAAGAAGAATGAATAAATGAAGAACAAGCTCCTATAATCATGGGAATTCCCATGAAGAGAAGAGAAGAAGAATGAATAAATGAAGAACAAGCTCCCATAATCATGGGAATTCCCACGATCAAAGGAATTGTGGATATAAAGCCTTGTTGAATAAGTGTTGTTTTGTCTGTTTTGGGTGTTTTGACATATTTAAGGGTCTAAAACCCTAAGGGCCACCATTATAATGATTAGGAACTTTCCCTAAAAGACTAAAACAAATATGAAGGCTTTCCAAGGGAGGAAATAAAGATCAAGATCTACTTTTAAGCAAGAACTCTCAACCTGAAAAACTTTCAATACGAGGGAGTTAAGAAAAGAGTGGCACCTTTAGTAGTTTTTTTTTCATCTTCTCTTTTACTATCTTTTTGTATGGATATTATATTAGTTGAGATATTGATTTACATCATGAGTAGTTGAACCATATTCGAGAAATTATTCTTTAAATTGCTTTTTTTGAACTCATTTTGTTGATTTAATGAATGGATGTTTATGATAATTAATGTGCTCAAACCATGCAACATATCAAAAAATTGAGCTGGGTAATTTATGATGGGATGTGCAATGAGTTTGTTGCATGAAAATTTTGGAATTAAGTTAAAGTTTGTAAAAGTATAGAATAAATTAAATTCAATTGTAATTTTATATAAGTAGTTAGTTTTGCATTAAATCTTGATGATTTGTAATGCTTGAATGATTAATGGAGATGTTTCAACGTTTATGTTTGATAAGATTGATGATTTTCCTATAATTTTTTTAGTTGACATTGATTGATGAATTGAGTTGCTTAAGGGCAATCAACAATTTAAGTGTGGGGGAATTGATAGGGACATGAATTGTAGTGTGCTAGGATATTCATTAGTAATTATTTTCCCATATTTTGATGTACTATTATGCAATTTAAGTATATAATTGTTTATTTTGTAAGCTTATGCCAAAATTAGAAGAATTGTGTTAAAAGGATAAGTGTGGAGAATTTTATAGAAGAGAACCATGTGTCCTTAACGAGACCATTATTGTCATGAAAAAACCATCATTATAGTTTTCCAAGGAGATCAATGTGAAATTATAATGACACCATTAATTTCTATGCCTATTGCTATTTAAAATTAGTATTTAGAATAGTAGAATAACATGAGAGTATAATGACGTCATCATTCCCTGATACTAAGGGTCATAATCTCTAGAGGTGTGGCCTATGAAGGAATCAAAGGACTTTTTGGAAAATCCATCCCTTAACTGACTTCAAACTTAATTAAGATGTATATAAATTAGCTTTGGAGACATAGTAGTAGATTTTAATAAGTTCTTAGTCCATTTGATTATAATTTATTATTCTTTTCTCTCTAGCTTTAGGTTTTAAGCTATTTTTAGCTTTTAATTCATTGTGTTGGAGTTTGAAGACATTTTTAAGGATTCAAGGAGTTGGAAGCATGTGATTCTGAGTTAGAAATCACTTAGAGATAGATCTATTGTTTTCTAAACTTATTATTCCATGTATTCTAATTCTATCCCTATTGTTGTTATAATCAACAAATATATTCTTTATTTTTTGTATTTTGGGTTCTTTGATTAATATGTGTAAATATTTTGTTTAATAACTAAGGTTAGGTCAGTAAATGTTTTAATTGAGTGATTTTTCATGTATTTAACACTAATCTTTTTTTTAATGTAGTGCCTTACTATTTGAAAAGAGCTGGCCACTTTCTGTAGATTTATAGATAACCAAGGATTCGAGAAATCTATCTTAGATATTGGAAAAGTCAATGAACAAAAAAATTCAATTCAGTGAGCAACCAAACTCTAGTTAATTATGAGGGTGAAAAATTTGTAATAGAAAATTTTATGATTAACTTCTTGACCTTTAAACTTATCACCTAAGTTCATTGTATGACACTATGAAATAGGACTGACTGAGATAAGAGATTGTCTTAACCATAACTATATCTTTATTTGGTAAAGATAGCCTAGATTAGATATTTTAATTAGTTTTTCTTAATTAAATCATTAAACATTGAAAGCCATAGCTATACAATTAGGTTTGGTAATTCTCTTAAGTGATTTTTATTTTGTTCATTTATTGAAAGTGAATTATTTTAATTTATTGGTTTTAAATAATGAATCAATTAGAGTTTTCTAAATAATTGTAATATGAGTGACCTAGTAATTACGATTAAGTTTCTCATGGGATGTTACTTAGACTCCAGTAGATCCATTATATTACTTGTGATAGGTATACTTGCCTATAGGTTAGCGTAGAGTTGAGACATTATTTAGGTAAACCTTATCACTAACATTGACAATTGTTGGACATTCCTATCAAGGTGCTATATTGGCTTAGTTTAAGATAAGCCTTCCAAGGCAATCTCAGTTGGAAGTATAGATTCAGTTCTTTGTTGGTCATTTAAGTAGTTGTGTATATTTTATTAATATTAGACTTAGGATCCATATCCATCTCTTGAATGTTTTCTTCAAATGCCTCCTAGGTTGAATCATGTTGAGGTACTTCCCTTACAATTTCCTGCTCAAAAGCAAGTTTTGCTCTAGATTTAGAATCATCACTATCATCAACAACCTTGTTCAAACATTCATTAATAGACTCAATAAGAAACTCTGTTAAAGCATCCTTTAATGCAACTTCGGCTCTACTTTAGGTTTTGTTATTTATTTTCCCTACTAGTAGGGACAGTCTTCATCGATCCCTCCTATTTGTTAGTCTCAAATGTCCCACCCATAGGTTTCTAAATAATTTTAATTTTTAGCTTTCGGCCTCTAAGTGTTAATAGATGGTAATTACATCTTCAAATAGATTATTATCCTCGTCTATTCTCATATTTTGAATCACTTCAAGTAACACTCTTTGCACATCGATTGTCACACATATTCTAGCACAACTTGCTCTTTTTAAGGCTATTTTGTTTACATATAGGAAAATTTATTTACCAACATAACTTGCTAGGTGGATCAGTCCTTCTATGATCTAATAAATACATGGAATATTATGATTATTTATCCATAAAGGACCTATTTTTGTTTGAGATCTTTAAGCTTAAATCCAACCTTAAATATGGCATATGGGTGGGAGGATAAAAGTTAAACAACTTAAGAGAACATCATTTAACTTCTAGCCTAATGCTATTTTACTCTTGTAAAAAGGTAGAAGCAAAACAATGTATTATAGTCCTTGGTTAAGTACGATTTACCCTTATTATGAGGAAAAATATTTGATTTTTAGGTGTAGGGTCGAGTAGCTTGTGGATTGTTATGATATCATCTCTATAATTGTTGGGATTATCGAGATTCTCTCTCTATAATTAGTGGATCGTACGACCATAACATATTGTTAAGTTCCTTATATAGAGTCATCTTATATTGTTTATACTTGAACCTTTCTCTTAAAAATAATGTAGTTGTTATAAACTTCCTCAAAGTATCAGAGTCCTAGGTCCTTTTTTGTATTTCTTTTTCTTTTTCTTTAAGTAACCTCCATTATTGACAATTTCATCTCCTTTGAGAGGCCTTCATTGCTACTACACCTCTATAGTTTTTCATCCTTGAATTTCTTTTTTATATGGCCTTAATTGCTGCAAATATTTTTCCTTCACCATGTCAACCTCTAATTTTATTGGATCTAGAAATTTTAATCCAATCAAAGAATCTAGCCCTATTAACATAATTGGAGATTTATAGAATATTCAAGGCCTCCTATATGCTTAATCGGAACAATTATGTTAAATAGTTTCAATTTATTTATATATAAAAGAAAAATTAATAACTTTTTAAGAAAATAATTAGTAAAAGATGACCCAATATTTAAAGTATGGGATGAGGAGGATTCTAAAATATTGTCTTGATAATGGGACTTCATATATCCTAAGTCTAGTGATACATGCTTGTTCTTAATTACTGTAAAGGAGATTTGAGAGTTTATTCATTGTACATATTCAAAAACCCATAATGTTGCGTATGGAACTAAAGGAGTTTTCACTTTATTTTAATGATGATTCTTTTGAATTAATGTTTTTATTGTATTAAAATTTACAAAATATAGTTATATGAATAAAGTATGGAAGAATGGGTTATGAAGTCTTAGAATCAAAATGGACATCATTGTGTTGAAATGAACTAAACTCAAGTTTAGAAAATCAAGATAGTATTTGTGTAGCTTTATTCTTGTAATTTTAGATATAAGCTTTTATTTGTTTCATTTTGGTAATAAAAGGGCTTACTCATGCATAATTGTATTCATGATTTAGAGTATACATGTAGGTTGCATTATTCAAGAGGTAATTGTGTAATATTTAGAAATAATTCTCTTGAGGATTTAAAAATGTCTTAGAATCATTTTTCACTGTGTGTGAGTTAATAAATTTTTATAAAAATATTAGGAAATATATTGGATTGAATTGAATAAATTTGAATGTGTTTAGAAAGTTTAGAAACCAGCCTTAAGTGCAACTAGTTAACTAGCGGGATAGAATGGTTAACCAACATGTTATTTGTTACAAGACTGGTTGACCAGTTGATAGCATTGATCGACCAACGTAAGGTATAGATTGGTTAGTCATGGTAAAAATTGCATAACAACAGTAAGATATACAATGGAAAAAAATTAATTATATTGAAATATTAGGAAAGGTTCACTAATAGCTAATAGACTGATTCTGCATTACAAATACGTGCTTTGTGAGTGCATTTTTCATTTAAGTGTAAAAAGCAAAAAAAAATCATATAAGTGTTTCACGCATTGAGAGCATTATTTTATGATTTTTTGTTGAGTATTTTTTGAGTTTTGTGAAGTTTTTGAGCTCATTTATGCATACATCATAAGTGCCTTATAAGTCCCTTTTATACACCTTTTGGGCCAACTGAAATTATTTTCACGTCTACTTTGAGAGAATGAAAGGTTTTGGGTTAATGAATTCTGATATCCTTTAGCCTTATGAGAAAGGATTGCTATGATTTTAAGATAGTGAAATACCCAATGAGGAGTTAGGAAGTAGACATAGGAAAAAGAAGTTATCTCTGAACCACTATAAAATTGGTTTGCATTTTTTCTCCCTATATTTTTTGTTTAGAGTTTTTTCAAGTTTTTTTATATTGAGATATAATTGTTTATATATTGTTTATATAATTGTTCATATTCTTTATACAATTATTAATTTAACTTTTACATAAGTGTTTTGGGTGATGTTTGATAAATAAATAAATAAGATTAGAAACTATGTTTGAAATTGATTGAATTAATGATCTTAGAGATCAAGACGTATTATGTTTGATTTTGATTAAAAATGTGTGTCTTTAAAGTGCACTCGTCAACCAATATGTAGATAGGTTGACTAGATAGTGATCGATCTATTGAACAATTGGATGACTAGTATAAGGTAGATTGATAGTGACATTTTTTGATCAATTAATCAAAATTTTTTATAAAATTATCCATTTCAGTTTTGGTTTATCATGTATTTTTCCTCAAAACTTTATCTTTGGTGACAAAAGTGCTTTTTCCTCCAATGGTTCTTTAGCTTTCTTCACCTAAATTACTAATTCTCTCTATTTCAAACATTCCTTACACAAAAATCCTTTTTCCTCACAACTGAAAAACATCCATTAAGTATTTTCTTTTATAGTTTTTGATGATGTATTTTGGTATTTTTTGTTATGTATTGTTATACTATTGAAGTATGCCTCATTTTGATTGTTTATGTTATTTTCTCTTTATATGATATCATGCCCCTTTTTTTCCTTTTGGATTATAGTTGATGTTGCTTTCTTCATAATTTTGCTTGTTTGCATGTTTATTTTTACCTTTTTCACATTTCCAAGAAGGGGGAGAGATAAATGTAATTTTTTATTTTATTTAGGTAGAGTAGTAATCTTTTGATCACATAATGCATGATTTAGGGAGATGTGAAAAAAATTTACTATTTTTAAATTTGAATTAAATGTGAATTTGTTAAAAAATTTACCAAAATTTGATAATTTAAAGGGGAGTTAATCTAATTTGCAAATAGATACTTATTGTGCTTTTGTGATAAATGTTAATCTTTTGAAATGACTTTGGAATGGTAAATGTGATATTGTTTTTAAAATGGTTTAGTTGTGTTATTTTTTCTATCATATGAAGGACAAATTTTTGAATGAAGTTTATGCAATTTTAACTAAATTTAAATTGTTTTGGAATGACATGTGGATATACAAAGTTTTATAGTTTATAATATTAAATGGTTTTGTCATGATAAAAAAGGGTGAGATTGTAGAATTAGGGGAGGTTTCACCTTATTTTGATGATGATAAAACAAATTTTGTAGTAATATTTTTATTATGATTAAGTTTTTGAAACATAGGTATACGAATAAAGTGTGGAAGAATGGTTTATTGATCTTGGATGGACAATGGAGATCATTATGTTCAAAAGAAGAAGAATGAAGTTTGAAAAATCAAGATAATATAAGTGTAGGTTTATTCTTGTAATTTCTTATGTAAGTTATGGCTTGTTTCATTTTGGTGTTTAAAAGGCTCACTCGTGCATAATTACATCCATGATTTAAAGTATGTATGTAGTTTGCATAATCAAGAAGTAATTTTATGGGAATCTTTTGAAATAATCTCCCAGATAAGTTAAAAATTTCTCAGGGGAGTTTTTCATTATTTATGTAAGTTAAGACATGTTTTTCAAAGTATGAGGAAATGTTTTAAAATAAATTGATTATGTTTGAATGTGTTTAGAATGCTTATAAACCATTCTTGAGTCATACTTATTAATGAGAATGATAGAATGGTTGATTAGTATGTTGTTTATTGCAAGACTTGTCGACTAGTTGATAACATTGTTAGATAAAGTGACTGGTTAATTAATGTAAGGTACAGGTCAAGCAGTCATAGTCAAAATCACGTAATAATAGTAAAATATGTAACAGAAAAATGAATTCATTTCATTAGAACATTGGACAATGTTCACTAATAGCAAGTAGGCCAGTTTTACACTATAAATAGGTGTTTTTTAAAGCTTTTTTCATCCAAGTGTAAAAGAAACAATGATATATATGTTCTAAGCATTGAGAACATTTTTTTGTGATTTTTTTGTGAGTTTTGTGAGTTCATTTATTCATATATTCTAAGCATTTTTTAAGTTCCTTTTCATACATCTTATAAGCTAAGTGAAATATTTTTCATGTGCACTTTAAAAAGTTGAAAGGTTGTGAGTTAAGGAATTGTAAAGGGTTAATCTTTATCCTTCTAAAAAAGGATTGTAGTATTTTTGATTTTAAGATAGTGAATACCTAATGAGGAGTTAAGTAATAGACGTAGGAGAAAGAGGTTATCTTCAAACCATTATAAAATTGGTTTTTAGTTTCTCTCCCTGACATTTTTTTAAAAATTTTGTCTACAATGTTTATGTAATTGTTCATATTGTTTATACAATTATTAATTTTTCTTATGCACATGTGTTTAGAGGACTTGGTTAATTTATGACCGTTAAGTTAGAAAAATTTTAAAGAAACTAATTCATCCCCTCTTAGGTGGAAAAATATAACCCACAAGTAGTATCAGAATCTAAGTCTCATATAATTGTAATTCTAGCAGGATAGTAAGGAAAGATCACGTTATGGCACATTTTAACTCTTTTTTCTCTTTTAACATTGTAAAAGGCTAACATACAGTTAGGGGTCTTTATTAGAAAATTAGAATGAGAATTTTTCTTATAACTGATAATGTCAAATTATTTAAAGTTCTATCACAAGAGACCCCTATACCCTATACAATTTCTGGAAACCAAAGATTGCCTAAATTTGATGATGAATAGGATAGTATAAATGAAAAATTAGTCTTTATTAAGAATAAGGCCATGCATATCTTATATTCTATACTTAGTAGAAATGACATTAATAGGATTTCTTTGTGTGTGATGAGATATGACATATGGCATACCTTACAAGTGAGTCACAAAGGTACAAAATAAGTTAAAGGAAGAGCATATTGGCACATCAATATAATCTATTTGTCATGCTACATGATGAATCCATTTCTACCATGTATGCAAATTTTATTGATATTATTAATGCTTAAAAATTCTAGATAAGACCTTTTCTAATGTGGTATTTGTTTGTTGATAATGAATGTGATGTAGATCCTAGTTATTATATATTAATCGAATATTTATAAGTCTTGAATGAGAAAGGAAAAAAAGTTATCTACTAGATGGAAAGAAAACTTGATTTTACTAGACGAATGAAAGTTAAAGGATGAGAATCTTAGACTTGAACTAGACTCTAAGAATGTTGATGATAATGATAGATTAATGTTAAGGGGTGAAAATAATAATAATTTTGGATGTTATTTGTAGTGCATTTACCCCTATTTTAGTGCTTAAATTTTTAATTTATGTTTAGAAATATTTATTTTGTAGATTGATGTAAAAGATTAAAAAATTATAATTAAAAAAAGAAACATCTTACAAGAGTACAATGATGGTTGTCAAGACCCATCATTGATCCCCTCAAAACCCATGTTAAAGTATCCTATTTGCTTCGCTTTAGTAAATACTAACTTTTCTTTATGTTATATTGCAAGGATACAGGTTATAGAATTGTAGTATAATAGATTTTCTCCAACAAGAATTAGGATTATTCATCCAAAAATCTATGCTAAACTTTGTTTAAGGCATAAAATAAAATAGTAATAACTGAAAGTAAACTAAAATAGAAAAATCTAACAAATTAATGAAAAGAGTGTAGGAACCTTGAGAAATCAAAGATTAAAACTAGGAATCACTCCTATCCTTATTTTGTTTTCCTCTTACCTTATTGATTAAATAACGTTTGACCCAGGATATTCTAATATTTTAGCCACCTTCTCTCAAGCTATAATGAAATTTATCTTATTGAGTAAAATAAGAGTAGCTTTGCAATCTCTCAATCTATCAAAATCCTTCATAAATACCCAAATAGTTATGAAACAATCCTATAGGTAATCAACTAATTAATTAAGATCTCTCTTTAACTAGTTAATGACTTGATGTTTATGGGTCTATTGGAATGCCAACTCTTATGCTATAACCCAATACAAACATCTTAGTTCAATGTCTCAATCTCTTTCAAGGAATAAGCACAATAAACATTAGAAACATGCATTCACTAAATCAATAACAAAAAAATTTAAGAGTAATTCCTAAAAAAGCGTTCAGTATACATAATGTCAATGAGTTTTCCAACTATCATATTTTTGATACAGAAAGACAAAAAAGAGAAGAAGAAACAAAACTAGATGAGCTTGACAATCTTCCTCTTCTATTCTTGTTGTAGGAAAATATGGATAGTGGGTATTTATTGATGAGTTCCAAGGACAATGTTATTTCCTTTCTTGGATAGCCACCAAAAATTTGCTTTTGTTTCTTTGGGTAGGTTCCTTGGTGGCTTCTAAGTGTTTTAACTCCTTAAATATGTCCAAAAGTGGTCTCTTAGACTTAAAACCTGTGTTAGATGTGTAATTTGCAGAATCTAGGTGCACAAGGGTGACAAATATTTTTTGCCAGAATTGTTCATGATCTTGAACTAGAAGGGCTCTAAAGCTTTTTTTTTCTTTAGTTTCTCTCCATCTTTTCTTGAGCTTTTCTCTAACTATTTTTGCTCATTTAAACATCAAAATGCATAAACCCACACCATAAATGTGATCAAAATCTTACCCTTAACTACTAAACAACATTAAACAACAACAAAACACATAAAAGACATTAGCAAGAATGTTATAGAGTATACCAACTAAGCTTTATACACACAATTAACATTTAAAACACCTAGAAACACTTTAGGGTTCGTTTGGTACAACTTCTATTTTTAGTTTTTAGTTAATGTTTTTTGTTTCATTTTCTGTTTTTTTGTTGTCATTTTATGTTTTTGTCGTCATTTTGCTTTTTTTTTTATCTTGTGTGATTATGTGTATTATTTTAAGTGTAATACATGTTAATAATAAAATTTATATTAATTTTCATATTATTTTATATTAATCAAATATTTAAACATACATCTCTATTTGGTCTAATAATTATAAAGATTATCAAATTATAATATTAAGAACTAAAATTATATTTATTTCATAAAGATTTAAAATTAACTTAATAAAAGATGGAAATATTAGAAAAATATTTTCAGTCTCTAACATATGGAAGTATTTTGGGTCGTGAAGGTGAATAGCGCGACGATCGAAGAACCAATTTGCTGGACGCGACGACAGTGTGCACTTGGTGTGGAGTCGCTGCTGTTGCAAAGCTTGGGGAGTGGGAGGCAGATCTTTGGTGCAAATAAAATAAAACACAAATATGAGTGCCCATCTCGTGTTTTTGTTTAGATTTTGGTCAGAGCTATGCATGGTTCACAGAGTGGGCGGTGGATTGTGAGATGGGAGCCAATTTTTAAGGTGGGAGATACGATTAGGTCGCTACTTTTGGATTTTCTTTTTGCTACAACCAGTTTTGTTCTCTTGTTTCTTTCCCACGACATAGGATTATAATGAAACCAATCACGTTTTTTGCTTTGGTTTTTGTGCCAAAATAAATGGCAACACGAAACAGCAATAAGCATCGATACCAAATAGGGACTTAGATTTGTAGTCAAGAACAAATCTATTAACTTCATCACACTTAAATCTTTTCTTTTCCCCAAGCAAATCTTAAATGCAAGGCAAAAAAATACCAAAGTAGCACAAAATGCAACAATGAATTATAGCTTGATTGTAATAATGGAAAGAAATTTTGTAGAATTAACTTGGCTAAAAACATCAATTATTCAAGGAGATCTAAAACATTCACATATTCCATTCGCATCATGAGTGTCTTTGAATTGAAAATGCACTTTAATTAGAACAATGCTAACATATTCCCACATCTATGGAATTTTTAAGTATGCACTATGTTCAAATTACTAAGTGGAAGGTAGGCTATCACTAAGCAATTACTTATGCAATGTCTTGATATTGAACGGAGATCCATAGGTTTTCACCTTTTCATTCAAAACATCAACTTTTATATTAGCTAAGAACAACCACCTTGTCTTTTTACATGGTTATCCATGTTTTGAGAGTCACAGCTCCAGTTACTTAACTAGGTGTTGTTCTTTGAAGATTGGTTAGAGTGTCATTTTTAGCCTTTTAAAGTGAAGGTATATATCTTATGGATCAAACCTATAGTTACTTGGCAATATCATATCTCACTACTAACTTTTGGCTCTACTCTTAACCCCTTTTTATTTTACTCTTAACCTTTTTTACTTTTGATGTATTTTTTCATATTTACTTGAGGATTTAGTAGAGTAGGAATTGAATAAATTTATTTCATTTATAATGTGAATTTATGTCACTTCTTCCTAATCATTCTTTTCCGTGAATGATCCCTAATGAAGCCTACTAATTAAGTCTAATTTCGTATACAATGCATCCAAACAATTGTCAAAGAGGTAAGAAAAGGTACGTAATATCCTAATTAAATTGCAAATTCAATAGAAAGAAAATCGCATTTAAACTTTATAAGGTCATATTTCTTCACTATTCAAACATACTTATTCCTAGTTAAATCAATTCCTTTCAATTTCATGCCATCTATGCATTCAAACATATGCAAAGAACCTATGTGATTCTTATGAAAAAAATGAAAAAAAACTAAATTGTAGGAAATACAAGCCCACAAATAAAATGTCATAAAAAATACAATGCATGTGCTACCTCCCCAAACTTGGATGACACACTGTCTTTAATGTGGGAAGGAGGCACAAAGATGAAGAAACACAAAAAAATAAAAAATAAGAAAAAAAACAAGGCAAACAAAAAATATAAAAGAGAGATGGGAAAGAATGGCTTTTGGAAAGGGAGGGGACAAGGGCGGGGCAATGGTTTCTAAGATGACACTTGGATCCCTTAAATTATGAAATATTTAATCAATTCCTTTGTTATGTAGTTATTGCCATACAACTTGCCATAATTGTGCATCCATGTTATACATACGTTGCTCCATTTTCTTTTATTGGCCTCTATTACATTTATGACTTGTTCCCAACCTTCCTCATTATCATCAAAATCGTCACTAGACATATCCTCAAGGTTTGGTGTAATAGTGGAACTGAAAGCCCTTTGACTTAACCTGTATTCCTAGTAGTAAGGGAGTAAGGGTTCCAGATCTCCATATTCTGGGGCTCTAGAATTTCTAGTCTCCTCAAGTAAGAAGCGTACAAGGGATAGAAGCTAAACCATCAGTATTGTTAGGGGCCAAATTAATAGTATTTTTGGATGTTATTTGATTTATGTTAGTCCCTATTTGTGTGCTTAAATGTTTAACTAATCCTTATAAGTGATGTGAATAATTAAAGAAGAGTGAAAAAAGGAGCAAAATTATCTAAGTTCCAGAGGCTATTGCTGCATTGATTTGATATAGTTATTTTAGCTAAAATAATTTAATAAATTCACATGCAAATTATAATTCAAATCCAAATCAAGTTAACGATAGTGTACCGGTTGCAAGTAATAAAGTGGAGCACATTTAAGATTTCGAATTTCAAACCCATAGAGAATATGTATTGGTGACTATTAAGGTAATTGTATCACAATTATCTAAGGAAACCAAAAAATATTAAACTAAAGGATTAATTTAACTAAAAAAAACTAAAAAGCATCCAACCTTATAACTGTATTCCAAGTTATCAAAGGATTACCATGTGATTAAATTACTAAGGACAAGGCTTAAAATGACTAAAGCAAGTTATGAAATGTTGGAATTTCTAATCTAGGGCCATCACTAACTTCAGACAGAGTTATGGTTAAGTCAATGTCTTATCTCTAACCATACTAAATTGATCTTTGGTTATTTCATCAATTAATACGCATTAGGCTTTAAGTTCAAGAAGTTCTAATCCTAAATTCCATTTAAGATTAGTGCCTTTATGATAACCAAGGTAGATTTTTTGGATCCTAGGATTAAACCAGGTTGTTTATAGATTTTTCCAATGATTTAGGTAGATATTGTAAGATCCTAAACCATGTTTAATCATATTCTAAGTGGCCAACTCAAAATAAGCATTAAAACCTCATATAAACAAAGATTATCATCCAAAATTAAGATAAATACTCACTCAAGACATCCTAGAACTTGTCCAAAGCTTGAAGTAAGCTCAAAACATCATTTAAAAATAAGAAATTCAGATTTTATACAAGTAGAACAAGTTCTTTCCATATATGTGAATAAATAATGGAAATACAAGAGATTATAGGTTTAGAAAGCACCAAATAATCCTCCAAAATGATAGACAACCTCAAATTAAGTGTATAAACCCCTCGAAATTCTTACACAAACCTAAAATTAGAATATACAAAATATGGAAAAAGAAAAAGGAAAGAAAACCTATCTTAAGAAGAGAAAAGAGAAAACTAAGAGATTTGATCTGAAATCTCTCTAAATTTTGGTGTTAGTTGTTGCAAATTTGATTACCAAACCTTCATTTATATGCTAGGAGCAAGTGGACACAAGTTGCAACACAAGTTAGAGCAAGTTGGAGCTGAAAAATACGTGACAACTACCAAAACGAAGTTGATTAGAGTAAAACGGCGGCTCAGGAACACCGTCATTTAAATCTCTGGAACGCGAGTAAAACGATGCCTGGCTGAGTAAAACGGCGGGCTGGCTGAAATGTCATTTTACTCTTAGTTTCTAACTTTTTCTTGCCTTTTCTCATATTTTCTTGATGTTTTGGCTTCCAGTCTACATATACATGAATGTAAATGATATTTAGACACTTTAACATCAAGTTGGAGTAATTAAACATTAATTTGGGATAAAATTGATATGAAAATATAATAAATTCCAAGCCTATCAACTCCCCCACACTTAGCTTTTGCTTTTCCTTAAGAAAATCACTCAATCATCAAGTTTAACATGATCTATAAGCTAAGGAAAACCAATTCATCAAACATAATCAATGGACCAATTTCCTTAGGTTTTCAAACATTATGCACCTAAAACATGGTATATGGCCAATTAAGCATATCAAGTCATAAAAATCTTAAATCACTTCATTTTTCTTCAAATTCAATCCAAATCACATGCCAAAGTCCGTGAACAAAATGAATAGTACTAAAGCAAATGTATCATCTTTCAAAATCATCAAATAACCTTTATTGCTTAAAAGCAAAACCTAAACCAAAAATGTGAGTTTATAATCTTAGTTGAGAAGTCACTCAATTTTACGTATTCAAAGGTGAACATTTTGTCATGAACAACCCCTGGTTTATCGGATTGAGCCACCTCTCATCAACTGGCGTTG
>JAOXYD010241452.1:0-17077 GCA_028565735.1 Pinacopodium congolense | reverse complement strand
ATTTATAAATTTATCTTTAAATCTCATACTCTTTAGTGTTTAAACTTATTCATATAAAAAATAAATTTGAAGAAATTCCTAAATTTTCTCAAATTTATTTTTATATAATTTAAGTGATTTTTAATATTTTAATTTTTAAAAGTAAAAAACATGTATTATTAATGACAATTCCTTTAAATTTCCTCAAATTTATTTTTTTATATGAGTAAGTTCAAAAATTAAAGAGTATGAGATTTAAAGATAAATTTGTAAATAAAGTTTAATTTTAAAAATAAGTTTAAAAATATAAAAAATTGAACTTAAATTATATAAAAATTCATTAAAAATATATCTTAAAATATTCTAAAATTCATTTAAAATAATTTTAGTGATAATTATTGTCTTGATCTTGTATTATGAATTATATTTATTATTTTACATGTATTTTTATAAGAATTTATTTTAAAATTTATTAATATTATTTTTGGTTAATAATGATTAAATAATTTAATTATTTTTATAAATATTATGTAAAAATATTCATTTATGTGATTAATATATATTAAAAATTTCAAAATAGGTTATTAATTTAATCTTTTCACATTTTCAGTTAAGTAACTAATCTTTGAAAATTTTTCATTTGAGTAATTAATGTCTAAAAAATTAATCGAAAAAGGTAAAAAAATTAATGTGGGTCAGATCAAATCGGAGTTTTCTGATCGGGTAGGGTCATTAATGACGTTAGTTTTTTTTACTCAACTGGTTAAATTTTGAAACGTTAATCATTCAATTAAAAATTTTAAAAGTTCTATCACTTAAGTGAAAAAAAAAGTGAAAATGTTTATCACTTAATTGATTATTAATCCTTTTTTTAATTTAGTTCAATTTACGAAAAATGGTTAGGATTTATTTTGGATTATATAATATTACAAAATTAGCACAGAGGAGTGAATTTAACTTATCCTAATTATAATGACAAGCACAAGTCAAACATTCACTGTAATTCAAACAAACATTTATTAACGATGAATATTGAAATAAATTTTAGTATGAATTAAGAATATTTAAAATAATAAATACAAATTGTATAATTTATAATGGGTTATGGCTAGTATTATTATATGAGAATAATAAACTTTAATTATAAGTATCAAAATATATGAGTAATTTTTATAAAATTTAATAATTTCTATTAAAATTATATTAAAAAACATAAAATAATTTTTAAACTTCTTCAGTAATGATTTTGACTCCAATATAAATTGAATAGATATTTAAATATTTTAAAAACTAAATTGACATATAATTGACCTATTAGCAAAATTTAAAACTCATGTTGAGGTAAATAATAATAGTAATTTAATGAAATGGTATTTTTATCTTTTAATATGCTTATCTTTTAATTATGTCTTATAGTTTAAATTTGAAGACATTAATTTAACCATTAACATAAAGTATATCATATAAAAGTAAGTTTTTAAATTAATTGCATGATTATTCTATTCAATTAGCATTTTTATTATGAATGTTTATATGCAATATTTTAAAAGTGTCTAATATTTTAAAATAACTTTTACATAGTTATTCTTTTCTATTATGCGATTGCATCAATTCCTTAAGCCTGACTTCATGAAGACAAATCTCAAGTTCAATTATTATGATAGAAAATCAGGGGCTATTTCATTGCAAAACAAAAGTATATAAAAAAGTAATTTTTATAATTCAATTTGTCAAAAAAAAATCAACATCACAATATTTTATAATAAGATTAAGTCATAAGTATAATAAAGTATTAATTTAAATTCGTACCTTATTTTAAAACTTGATCAAAATCTTTATCTTCTCGAATTCTATTAGAAAAATTATTTTAGCCGCACACGTGTCTAACATCTAATGATATTCACAAATAAACTTCAAAATAATTTAACAATTAAAAGAAAACAATAAGTGCTAGTTGCTCTTACTTTTTTTTCCCTCTTTATATAGACAGATATAAGATCTTTCACTTTAATTACAATTATTATTTAATTAATAAAACTAAATATTATATATTTGACAATAAAGCTTCTAATATTTCATAATTAAATCTAATTTAATTAATTTTACTCTCCTTAATTGATCTATATATATGACTTATTAGCTTCCTAATATATTAGTAATAATTATAAATTGTAAATATAATTCATAATTATAATTAGTAAATTAAAAGTCCTTTTAATTTATCTTTAATCCTTCAATTAAATAATTTATAATCAAAGATCAAGATTGACGACAACGCATCATAACCACCCAAATATTAAGAGTATCGATGTAGTTTTGACTTAATCTGTCTGTGCATTTTCATATAATTCAATCATTTCGTCATACAATATTTTGATTAAATATAGAGTATTTGAGATCAAAGAACACAGATTTATCGAATCTGTCAAGTTTTCTATGCAGCTCCTTTGCTTATTTCGATTTGACTTCTAAATAAATTTTTAGAGCTGCAAATTTATTATTTTTAGTTTGTTTAAGGTCTTAAGATGTTGTTAGTATTTTTTTTAACTTTTAAGCCATTTTATTGTGTTTTTTAGCTTAATCTTGCAGGTTACCTCAAAGTTGTCAATGTTTGAAAGTTTCTATTTTGTTCTTGATTTTAATCCATTTGGTTGATGTTCTAAAATTGTGTTTATTGTTGCAATTTGTTGTTAATTGATATACTGATGTTGCAGTAGGTTTATTGCATCAATTTTATATCATTTGAGTGGTTAAATTCATTTGTGTATCGGCTGGGAAATATATCTTACATATTTGATAAATTTTGTGATCTTAGGCATAATCAAATTTTTTATTGATTAAATTTGATTGTGCTTGATTTTCTGAGGTATTAGGCAGCTTGTTATAATTTTTGTTTGCCTCTAGAAATTTAATATTTGGTTTCATTGATTGAGTTTTAGAAAAACTCCATTAAAAGTGTGATTTGGTTATATAATTAGGGGAATTACTTTGTGTTAATTATTGATTAGATTATAGGATGCTCTTTTCCTTTAAAATAGATTTGATAAGCTGCTCTTTTCCTTTAAAAATAGGTTGGATAGGCTACTCTTCATAGCGTAAGACATAAGCATTGCATTGAATAGATTTGAATCCCTTTATTGGATTGATTTTGATCAATATTTGAGATGTTATATAAGCTTGTGTTGAAGCTCAAGGGACCTTAGTTTATGGGTTGTTTTGTGGGATAAAAATTATTAAAATTAATTATGTTATAAAGGTTATTCTTCACCTATTAGAAAGGAAGATTAATAGGTTCTCTTGACCTTAGAACAAGATTATGTATAGGTTTCTCTTGACTTTAGAATAAAAATGGATTGAGTTCCTCTTGACCCTTGTAATCAAGATTGTAAATGTTTCTCTTGACCTTATAACAAGATTATTATAAAGGATTCTCTTAGCCTTATAATTAAAATTTTTATAAGGGTTACTAGTCATTCAATTAAAGTAAGATTAATTTATTAGTGAATTTCTAACAAGTAATTGGATAGAGAATGTAGTATATCTTTAGGGTAGCGAACCTCTATAAATCTCAGTGTTTATCTTTTCCTTTGTTTCTTTAGTTTTATGCACTTGTATTTGTTTTATTATTAATTGAATATTACCATAACATATAGGTTGAATTGTGGTTAGAGATTGTATTTAGTTAAAATTAGCGCAAGGTGTTTAAGTTGTTTTAATTTGCAAAGAAATTTTTTAAACACCTAATTCACCCCCCTCTTAGGTGCTATAGGGCTTAGATTTATGTTGTTACCTTTTCATATCTATATAAGAATTATTCTTGGACTACTATACCTTTAACAATTGAAAATGAATTATTGTTCTTAATGAATCATATGTCACCACATGCTCCCACTAGAACTCATAACTATACTCCTACTAATCTTCCTATAGACATGATAAATTCACAATTATTTAAAAAAAAACAAACTATTTGAATTCTTTATGAAAGTGAATATATTCAATGTTCATCAACCTTTTAAATGTACATCACATGTATCAAACAAAGATACTAGTTCCACTTGGATGTATTATTATAATATTTGAACTATTTCAAATTTTATTTTACTCGCACTACTTATTTTTGAACTATTATCCTTATAAGTACACATTGAATAAAACTTTTTTCTTCAATAGGTCTATAAGATTATACCAACTTTTGGATATCTTATAACTTCCTATTATCAAATTGATACAAAAGAGTTTAAATTTTATATAAAAAAATAAAAGAGAACAAGTCATTCAACCACATGCTTTAATATGGTGGGATGAAGATTTGGAGTTGAATTAATAACAAAGGCAAGGGCTATGTTTTGTTTATATTAGGATTTCTTATTACAATAGGACTTTATATGTAGTATCCTTATTAGATAAGGACTTTAGATATATTACTTAATAAGGAAATCCTATTAGAATATAATTCGAATTCAGAACTTAGTTAGAAAACTTTTACAATTAGAATTAGGAATTTATAGAATTTTTTGATAAATATGCATGTATTAAGCCCTTTATCAATAAGATCAGTATTTATTTTCTCTAAACTTGATTTTTCTTTGGAAGGTGTGATACTTTCTTCTAAGAGTAATTCTTAGACCCTAGAAGTGATTCCTAGTTCTCTATCTATTCTTTAATATGAAATTCTAGCAACTCTAAAACCTAAATCTCAGCCTAAATTCAGCAACCTTAAAACCCTAAATTCTAGCCTAAAGTTCTAGAAAACCCTAAATTTTCAACTATCATAAACCTAGAAACTTGACAACTTACCTTGAAATTCAAACTTGAAACTGATTTTCCAGTAACCTAACAACATCCAATAGCCCCTATTTTCCTAATCCTTGAGAGTTTAAACCCTAATTTGTTATTTCTTCTACTCATGCTACATCAATTTGGTATCAGAGCTTTGGTTCATAATGGCAACACGTAGTGGAAGGACATATAGAAGAATATTCAACGATCAAGAAAGAGATGAAATTCTTTTAAGAATCATGGAAAAATTGGAGATTAACAACCCTCGATCATAAGGAGTTCTTAGAACTAGTCCAGAAAACAATGTTACCAAACTGCAATTGATATTGAAGGAGGAGAAAGTAAGATACAAGGTGAAGTGGCTGAAACAAATAACAATCAGTAAGGTTGAAAAATCAAAACTTATCGAGAGATCCATGCCAAAGAAACCCACTATCAACATTTGGAGATGATATAAGGGACTTTAGAGGCCATGTTCGAGCTAACACGCATATTCTACTTGATGATATTATTAAGACAGATCATGATAAAGCACATGATTTTGTTGGAAAGATGGATCCTCAACTGTTTTTATATTGGATAATAGCCATGAGGAATTTTTTTTTATTGGTATAACATATCAAAAGACTAAAAAGTTAGATTTGCAAAGATGAAGTTAGTTGGACCGCAAAAATCTGGTGGAGATCGATAGAAGATAGACTTCAAAAAATTAAGTCTGTCACCCAGTGCTAATTGGGAAGAGATGAAATTAAAGTTAATAGAGAAATATTTACCATCTCATTATCAATAAGACCTCTAAGATCAACTCACGACACTTATACAAGGAAGTATGTCTATAATAGAATACACAAAACTTTTTGATGAGCTTTCTATTTGATGTGAGGGAATGGAATCTGAATGACAACTCATATCTCACTACAAAAATGGCTTAAAGGAAGAAATTCATAAGGAACTGATGATGCAAAGGATTTACAGCCTTAAAGATGCATATCACTTGGTCTTAAGAGCAGAACAACACATAGGTCAGCAAGTAAGTAAGAATTTTAGAAGTTAAGTCAAGGAGTTTAGCATGAATAGAATTATAACTGTGCAAAATTTTCAAACATTAATTCATCAAAACCTGCACTTTTACATAACTATAAAACAGTCCAAGAAGCTGAATTTAAAGGCAAGGCTATAGCAGAAACTGGAACAAAAGGAGGCAACAATGAAAAGAAGTATTTTCGATATAATGGGAAGGGAAACTATGCCTATAAATGCCTTAATAAAGGTTTACACATGATGGCAGAAAAAGATGAAGAAGAATATGAAGAATATATGTGTGAACATGAAGATGGAGAGGAGTTAAAAGGAGGCTCTAGTGATGACCAAGGTGGTCCATCAAATCTTCGTAGTAAGGTGCATACTTACAAACCCTAAGGCTGAATAACAAGAATAATGACTTCATACAACTATTTTCTTTACTCAAGTTAGAAATGGAGATAAAATAGGTAAACTTATCGTTGATGAAGGAAGTAGTATAAATGTAGTTTCAGAGAGCATAGTGAAATGATTGAATTTACTTTTAGAGAAGCATCTACAGCCTTACAAAGTTACTTGGGTAAATGATAGCACTATACCCATTAATTAAAGATGATTGGTGTCTTTCAAATTAGGAGTTTTTAAATATTCTATTTGGTGTGATGCCTTATAAAGATTCTATTTGATATGATATCATTCCTATAAAAATATCTCACATTTTACTTGGTCGATCGTGGCTTTATGATCATGATGTGTAGCATTTTGGAAAAGCTAACACATATTAATTTATGTTTTATGGAAAGAAGATAATTTTAAAGCATATGAAGGTAGACACCATAAAAAAGGGAAGAAAAGGTAATAAGACAACCAAAATTGCCCAAAAAAAAGCCTCTTAATATCCTTAAGGAGAAGGAATTTGAAGATGTCAATAAGGAAAATGGCATTATGGTTGCAATAGTAGTGAGGGAAGTAATAGAAGTAGTCTTTGAAACACCCTAAACATTACTAAGAGAAGTGGAGGAACTACTGGATGATTTTTCAAACCTTACACCAAAGGTTTTACTAATGAATTACCTTCTTTAAGGAACATTTAACATACTATAGACTTAATATGGAGAATGAAGAGATAAAGAGATAAGTAGAAAAGTTGCCCAAAAAGGGATTTATTCAAGAAATTCTTAGTTCATGTGCACTTCCATCACTATTAACTTCAAAAAAAGATGGAAGTTGGCAAATGGGCAAATTCTTAGTGGTTTATTTTGATAACGTAGTGATATATAGCAAGACTGAAGAAAACAATTTATTAAATCTTTTATAAGTCTTAAGAGTTTTGACGCAAGATTACTATATGATACAGGTTTCCAATCATACACCATAATGACATGTTAGACATGCTGAGTGGAGCTACAATCTTTACCAAGATAGATTTGTGAAGTGGGTACCATCAAATTAGAATTAGACTAGGAGATGAATGGAAAATGACTTTTAAGACTAAAGAAGGGATTTATGAATGATTGGTTATGCCCTTTGGACTTACAAATGCACCAAACACTTTCATGAGAGCAATGAATCAAGTGTTTAGATTATTTTGGGTAGATTTTTAGTGGTCTATTTTGATAACATATTGATATATATTAAGACTGAAGAAAACCACTTATTACATTTTTAACAAGTCTTAAGAGTTTTAAGGCAAGAGAAACTTTATATCAACTTAAAGAAGTGCTCTTTTATGCAATTAAGAGCTGTATTTTTGGGATTTATTATATCTTACTGAGGGGTAGAGATAGATTTTGAAAAGATCAAAGCTATACTAGATTAGCCTATTCCAAAGGATATATATGAGGCACGAAGTTTTCATTACCTAGCAACATTTTATAGGTGGTTTATCCATAATTTTAGCACCATAATGACGCCTATAACTAATTGTATGAATAAAGGGCAATTTTTTTTGGATAAAGTAGTAACTAAATCCTTTGAAGAAATCAAGAAAAAGATGACTAAATCACCTATTTTTGCAATTGCCAGAATTTTCTAAGATATTTGAAGTTGCTTGTGATGCATCTTATGTGAGAATTGGAGGTGTACTCAGTTAAGAAGGACATCTGATTGCTTACTTTAGTGAGAAGTTAAGTAGAGAGAAACAACGACATTCTACCTATGACAAGCAATTCTATGCAGCGGTGCGATCTCTTTACAATTGGCGACACTATCTTTTATACAAGGAGTTTATTCTATATTCAAATCAAGGATCTCTCAAACATTTCAAGTCTCTAAAAAACTTGAACAGAAGGCATACTATACAGAGTGAATTTTTGGAGTAATTTAACTTTTCATTAAACATTAGGCAAGAATAGAAAATAAGGCACTAGATGCATTAAGTAGAAAGAGCCATTTGCTTAACATGCTAGCAGTCAAAGTTGTGGGGGGTTGAAAAAAATAAGAAGAGAATATGCTTCAAATCGAAATTTTGGGATAATTTATTCAAAAATTACAATTGGATAAAAGGAAAAAAAAATTCCTTTTGTAATCCATGATGACTATCTTTTTAAAAGAAATCAACTTTACCTACCTAATACTTCTATACGGGAATATGTGATTTGAAAATTATATGAAGGAGGGGCAATAGGCTATTTTGGAAGAGATAAAGCCATAGCAATAATTGAAGATCACTTTTATTGGCCTTCTTTAAAGCGAGATGTGTCTAAGGTGATATAACAATGTCGAACATGTCAATTAGATCAAGGAAAGAAGTAAAATTTTGGACTATATACACCGTTACCTGTGCCACATGAACCATGGTAAGACATAAGTATGGATTTTGTCTTGGGAATTCTTGAGTCTATAAGAGGATATGATTCTATTTTTATAGTGGTGGATAGATTCTCAAAGGTGAGTCATTTTATCCCTTGTGCCAAGACTTATGATACTGTCTACAGTATTAAACTCTTGTTTAAAAATGTTATACATCTTCATGGGTTATCTTTAACCATAGTTTCTAATTGTGATGTGAAATTTATGAGTTACTTTTGGAGAACTCTATGGAAGACATTGAATACTAAACTTCAATTTTCAACTTCTTTCCATCATCAAAACGTTGGACAAATAGAAGTGATGAATAAGAGTTTGGGAGACTTATTAAGATGCCTAGTTAGAGATAATATGCGTAATTGGGATCTAATTCTTCCTAGGGCAGAATTTGCATACAACAGTTATATAAATAAGTCAATTAGTAAATGTCCTTTTGTTATAGCTTCGGGAATTCAGCCAAGGAAATCTATAGATTTGGTTTTTTTACCACAAACAACACGAGTTAGTGTTGAAGCTAAAGGTTTTGCACATCACATGAGAGATATCTTTAATGAGTACAACAAAAGATAACAACTAGCAACTTAACTTATAAGGAATATGCTAATCAACATCGTCGATCGTTGGAATTCATTGAAGGAGATATGGTGATGATAAGAACTCGTCCAAAGTGATTTCCAAAGGGAAAATATAAGAAACTTCATTCAAGGAGTGATGGAATTTATAAGATCATGAGAAGATAAGTGCTAATGCTTATATTTTGAGTTACCAAGTGACATGGGAATTAGTTCTATGTTTAATGTGGCGAACTTAGCTATTTATAATGGGCGTGATGTGACACAATCTCCTACTACAGTTGTAAAAATTCCAACTATTCTTTATCTTAAAGAAGAGATTAAAGACGTTCTTGATGAACAAATTGTAGTCATAAGATCTGGGGGATATCAACAATTTTTTGTCAAGTAAAAAGAAAGATCAATTTTTGACAGTACTTAGATTTCAAAATCTGAATTTTTGAAGTTGAATCCAGATTTATATGAACAGTATTTATCACATTCAATGTTGAGGACAACTTTGAACATGTCGGGGAGAAATGATAAAAAAGATTTTAAAATTTATAAAAGAAATAAAAGAGGACATGTCATTCAACCATATGTTTTAATATAGTGGGATGAAGATTGTGAGTTGAATTAATAACAAAGGCAAGGGTTAAGTTTTATTTGTGATAGAAATTCTTATTAGAATATGACTTTATATGTAGTATCCTTATTAGATAGGAATTTTAGATATATTACTTAATAAAGAAATACTATTAGAATAGAATTCAAATTTAGAATTTAGTTAGGAAACTTTTACTATTAGAATTAGGACTTTATAGAATTTTTCTATAAATATGAATGTATTCATCCCTTTATTAATAAGATTCAGTATTTTTTTCTTTAAACTTGATTTTTCTTTGGAAGATGTGATACTTTCTTCTAAGAGTTATTCTTAGACCTTAGAAGCGATTCCTAGTTCTCTACCCATTCTTTAATCTGAAATTCTAGCAACCCTAAAACCTAAATCTTAACCTAAATTCAACAACCATAAAACCCTAAATTCTAGCCTAAAGTTCCAGCAACTAATCCCTAAATTTCCAGCTACCATAAACCTAAAATTTTGACAACTTACCATGAAATTCAAACCTAAAACCGATTTTCCAACAGCATAACAACATCTAATAGTCCCTATTTTCCTAATCCTTAAGAGTCTTAACTCTAATTTATTATTTCTTCAACTCATCCTACATCAATTCGATATCAGAGCGTTAGTTCACAATGGCAATACATAGTGGAAGGACATATAGAAGAAGATTCAACAATCAAGAATGTGATTAAATACTTTTAAGAATCATGGAAAATAGAGATTAACGACCCTCTATTATAAGGAGTTCCTAGAACTAGTCCTGAAAACAATGTTAGATACCAAACTACAATTGATATTGAAGGAGGAGAAAGTGAAACACAAGAAGAAGTGGTTGAAACAAATAATAATCAGTGAGGTTGAGAAATCAAAGTTTATCAAGAGATCCATGCCAAAGTAATCCACAAGCAACATTTGGAGATGATCTAAGGGACTTTAGAGGCCATGTTCCAGTTGAAATACTTAATCTACTTGATTATATTATTAAGAAAGTTCATGTTAAAGCACCTGATTTTGTTGGAAAGATGGATTCCCACCTGCTTTTGGATTTGATAACAGTCATGGAGGATATTTTTTTTACATGATAAATCCACAATCATCTTAAAAAAAACAAACTATTTGAATTCTTCATGAAAGTGAATCTATTCAATTTTCATCATCCTTTTAATTATACATCTCATGTATCAGATAAAGATGCTAGTTCTACTTGGATGTATTATTATGAGATTTGAACTATTTCAATCTTTATCTTACTTTCACTACTTATCTTGAGAACTATTCTCCTTATAAATACACATTGAATCAAACATTTTTCTTTAATAGGTTTATAAGATTATATCCAACTTTTGGATATCTTATAACTTCCTATTATCAAATCAATGCAAAAGAGTTTAAAATTTATAAAAGAAATAAAAGAAGACAAGTTATTTAACTACATACTTTAATATGGTGGGATGAAGATTAGAAGTTGAATTAATAACAAAGGCAAGGGCCAAGTTTTATTTGTGTTAGGATTTATTATTAAAATAGGATTTTATATGTAATATCCTTATTAGATAAGAATTTTAGATATATTACTTAATAATGAAATAATATTAGAATATAATTCAAATTTATAATTTAGTTAGGACACTTTTACTATTAGAATTGGAACTCCATAGAAATTTTCTATAAATATGCATGTATTCAGTCTTTTATTAATAAAATTCATTATTCGTTTTCTCTAAACTTGATTTTTCTTTGGAAGGTGTGATACTTTCTTTTAAGAATGCTTCTTAGACACTAGGAGTGATTCCTAGTTCTCTACCTATTCTTTAATTTGAAATTCTAGTAACCATAAAACCTAAATCCCAACCTAGATTCAGTAACCCTAAAACCCCAAATTCTAGCCTAAAGTTCCAGCAATTAAATCCTAAATTTTCAGCTATCATAAACCTAGAATTTTGACAGCCTACCTTAAAATTCAAACTTGAAACTGATTATCCAACAATCTAACAACATCCAATAGTTCCTATTTTTCTAATCTTTAAGAGTTTTAACCCTAATTTTTTATTTTGTCTACTTATCCTACATCACAAGGTTAGTTCTAAACTTAGTAGATAATATATGCTTAAACTAGGCATCCCATCCCAAAATCATTAACATTGACTCCTTTTAAAGTCATACCATTCCACATCTCATATGGAAACATGTTAATCAATTTGAATAAAACTATAGAAGGTAAGCCATATTAAGGTAGAACTATGATAAAATAAATGTTGCATGACATAATATCATATATTATAAAACTCCTTCTACATTAATCAACACTACTATGAAATTTAGTTATTGAGACAACTATTAGAGAATCACATTCCCTATTATATAATAAAGAAAATTTAAGTATAACTCACTACATCCATTTTATCAAAGTGATTCAGCATTCTCAATGCCTAATTTTACTTAAATTGAAATACTTTGAACTTTTCAAATTTTAACTTAATATTTCATTAAATACACATGACTGTATCACATAAAGTCAACAATACATTTAATGAAATATAAGTATTTATTTTTTATGAATTATTATCATGCCACATACCTGATATGTATCATCTATAACAACTCAATCCTATAATTATCCATTCATTAGAGGTTGATTTGGTCATCCATCAATACAATGAGTTTTACAAATTCCATATGATTCACAATCAAAAGGATATATACCCTTGTATAAAACTTTATAACTCTCATCATACTGATTTAACCAACATGGCATAAAATAATACTATTGGTTATCTAAATTTATACTCTTGCTATTTTATGTTAGGAATAAGTCACTCTTAATCTAATACATATAAACTATTTGCAAAACATAAACTAACTACTTTTGCTTCACCATCTTTTTTTTTTATCATACCTTGAACATTATGACAATGTTGATCCAAACTCAATATCATATATCCAAACCATTAAATTGAAATATACATATGATTTCTATCATATAATTTATTAGTAAGAAAAGTCATGCAATTATTTTTATTTTTACTTTTTTAATGACAACTATTATCATATCATAAAAAATGTTTTCAATTGTAGTCTTTATTTATGCTTTTCAGTAAGTTAGACTAAATGGAACAATTCCTTCAAGGTACTATACCTTTTAACTCTACTTTATGCAATTGTTTGTATTGTGCTATCATGGTACTAACATCCATCTTACATATTGTCTTGAAAGATTATGAGAGATTAGTTAACTTAAAATGTCACTACATTTTTTTTCATATATATGACATTGATATATCTCTCAAATTTTATCACTAAGATCCTTAATAGGAATTATAGCAAGATTACATAATAGACATATAATTCTTTCATCTTTAAGAACATTTCTCAAACTAGCTTTATGTCCAAGAAATTCAGTTCACTACTTAATATTAACTATACTAACAAAGGTATTCTATTACTCATAACAATATTAATGTAAGGTAAGTAATTGATTGAATGCCATGAAAATCAAATAATATTAGGACTTTAATCATGCATTTAGTTCCTCCCACTATTTTAAACAAACTAATAGTTCTTACTATTAAATTCTAGAAATTATCACATAATTTCCTAGTGAACCAGGATCTCATCCTAACTTAATTGGTCTTGAATGTGCTTAATAAACCAACCAAATTAAATTTAGGTAGATAATATTTATTAGTCATATCTCATATGACTCTTAGACCCATTAGGTGATAGTTCTTTCTCAAAACATATCTTATATGTTATTCCTATCTCTACTTCTAAATTCATATAATTATGAATATATGTTATCAACATGTACTTAATATTTTAACAAGGAATTTACCTTTTAATAGTCTCATCATATAATAGTTACATGTAAAATATCACATATAAATATGTAATTCAAAATGCATACATATATCAAACATATATATTTAACATGCACTTCATGTACACATAATCAAATTACATGCACAAAACCATCAAACTTCATTTGATTCTGATTGTTGATTTATTCATAATTTAAAATATTATTTCCAACTCATTGAAAACATTAAATCAAATTAAAGTATTGATTCCTTTGTAAATTGAACTCATATTCCAAATAATAATTCAATTTGATTTTAAAACAATTTTCAAATTCAATTTAATTTGAAAAATGAAACCATTTCCATTTTTTCTTGATTCCTTTAAAAAACCTAATTAAAAACAATTTTCACAAAGTTCTCTTCTTATTTATTTTAATCTAGATAACTCTTTTTTCACAAATTAAATAAATAAGATATTCTAATCTCATTAGAAATACTATTTTCTAATTTAATTAGAAAAATCATTGTCTAAACTTATTCAAAAAATTCTTTTCTAATCTAATTAGAAAATTTTATTAATTAGAAAACTATTTTCTAACTTTAAAATAAAACTACTTTCATAATTAAATAAAATATCTTAAATTTAATTAAGAAAGTAATTTGTATTATTTATTTAGAAATTTTAATTAATTAGAAAACCAATCCTTAATAAATTAGAAAATTTTTTTCTAATAAATTAAAGAAAAATCCTTTTCATAATTAACAAATGAAACATTTTTTCAAATTTAATTAAGAAAAATACTTTTATATTAAATTAGAAATTTATTCTTCAAATAAAAAATAATTTCTAAATAAAATAATAGTTCTCTAAATAAAACAATCAAATTAATTTATTTCAATCAAATTGAAACAAATTAATTTAATTGAGAAACTCCTTTCTGAATTAAATAAAGACAACAAAAATTTTAAAAATAGCTTAATTAATTAATAATTTCAATTTAACTGAAATATAATTAATTATAATTCTAAAAAATAATTTTATAATATTTAAATAAGAAATCAATCTAATAATTAATCTTAATCTAATTATGAAAAATAATTATTATAATTCTAGAATTGATTTTTGAGTTTAAAACTATTTTAAACTCTTAAAGGCTTTGGTTTAAGAAAAGTCTTAAATTAGGATACTCTATCCTAGTTTCCAAACATCCATATTCTAGGTTTAGGTTATGTTATTCTTGCAACCAAACAAACCTTTATTCCATTGTCAGCATATGTTATCCAAGCTACCAAACAACACTTATTCTCAGAACCATTGCCGCTAGTCTCCAGATCAACAAAAACAGAAACCCATTAACACCAATTGCTTTAAAAAACAAATGCATCCAGGGAGAAAACATAAGGGGCATGCTTATAGTTTTTCCAGAAAACAAAAGAAAGGGTAACGGGCACCAAGTTTTCCAAAATAATTTCAGTAGCTATACAAGGCATTGACGGAAAAATTTTCCAAAAACTAAAGCAAACGTATGTTGATGTCATGCATTTCCAAAAACATAATGTTACGGGACGGCAACAAATAAAAGAACAATAAAACAAACCTAGAAACCTCTCCAAAAATACACAGAGGATGAAACAGTTCCCACAAACAAAACTGGCAGCATCAGTTATTCAAGAGAGATTCCAGAAAATTGAATGAAAACGATTTCTAGATTTGTTTTTTAGAGAAATACCTGAATGACTCACGTTTAATTTTGCAATACTTGCAATTTTTTTAATTCCTGAATATTCGATCAATAACACTCAATCACTCGTTTAGTCAAATTATAAAATAAAAATCATTACAATATTACTGTTAAAAAATCACGAAGTGATTTCATTGTTAAACGGAAGCGAAAATAAAAAATAATTTTTTTCCAAATTTTTTTAAAAGGCCAAGGACACAATATTTTATAATAAAATTAAATCATAAGTATAATGAAGTATGAATTTAAATTTGTATCTTATTTTAAAATTTAATCTAAAATTTTATCTTCTCGAATTTTACTGAAAATTCACTTTAATCACACACGTGTTCGACCCCTAACAGTATTTACAAATCAAATAAGAGAAACTCAATATTAAAAAAAAATGAAAAATGTTAGCCCCTCATATATTTTTCCTTTATATAAAAAAAACATAAGATCTTTTTAATATTAAAATTAAATATAATTACAATTTAAAGTTTCACTTTAATTATAATTATTATTTATTCTTAATAAAAATATTATATATTTGACCATAAAGTTTCTAAAATTTCATAATTAAACCCAACTTAATTAATTTTACTCTCTTTAATTGATTTATATGTGTGACTCATTAGATTCCTAATATGTTGACAATAATTATAAATTATAATTATAATTCATAATTAGAATTAGATAAATGCAAACTTATTTTAATTTATTTTTAATTTTTCAATTAAACAATTTATAACCATAAATCAAGATTGTCATCCAACAACACGTTATGACCACTCATTATTCTGTCCGTATATAATTTTTTCGTATAATTTAATCCTTTTGTTATATAATTTTCTCATTAGATATAAAATATAAAATTAATATTTTCTATATTTAAGTCTAATCATATCAATTCTCTATCATTAATAATTGATTTTAGTGATGATACTTAAGCTCTTTTCAAAGTATCATATTAGGGGTTTGAATTTGATCCGAAAATAAAGTAATAAAGAGCTCAAGTTCGAATTCTACTTCAATGGCAAACTTAGATACCCTTAAGTTCCAGCTCAATTTGGAGCTCTGAATATTGTTTATTACGTTTGAATTGGATGCCCAATTTAAGTAAATCAAAGTTTAATTGAGATTAAACCAAAATAAAAAATTTTAAATTAATAACCTTTACGTCTTTTATCCATGTTTAATTTTTAATTAAATTAAAATAGACTTTTTAAATTAATAACTTTTACATCTTCTTTGAAATGGTATCTTTATAATTAATATTAATGATGTTTAGGATTATAAAATTGACTGTAAAATTATAAATAAGAATTAAAATATTTTTATTTTTATTTTTATATTTTTATATTATATATAATTTTAATTTTTATGTTAAAAATAAAAATTAAAAATAGAAAAAAAAAAACAAACGAGGTCGGTAGTGGCCAGCAGATAACTGCTATAGAATTTATCTCTTTCATATTATTATTGTCTGTAATATTAAAAGGACTTAATATAACTTATATATTTGTTAGGAGCAACGTGTCAACTAGAAATTATTACAGAATTAAAGAATTTTATATTAAATTCAAATATTAGTTAGTACTGATTAATATTAGTTGGTATGTATAGTACATATTAGTATTGAAAAAAAATTAAAAATTTTTTAAAAATAAAATTTTATATTTTAACCTTTTTAAGTTTAAATTTAAATTTAAATTATATAATATAATATATTTATAAACTATTTTATAAATTTTATAAAATTTAAAAATTAATTTATAATTTTAAAAA
>JAOXYD010241443.1:0-17079 GCA_028565735.1 Pinacopodium congolense | reverse complement strand
TTGCATTTTATATGTGGAATATCCTTCTATCATTAGGTATCTACCTTCTAAATTATGAAATGAATTAAAGGCATTTAATCCTTAATAGTCAAAATTAATAAGATAACATTTCAAATTGCCAAAATAATTGAATTCAAATGAAAGCATGAACAATTAAAAAGATCAAAATAGAAAATTTTTTCCATAATTTATAGACTATGATAAGATTGATGATGAATCAAATCACTATCAAATAAACTAAACTCAAGTGCATAAACAGATAAATCCCTCCCCCCACACTTAAACTAAACATTATCCTCAATGTTTAAAATAAGAAATAAAAAGAATAATGTAGGAGATTAGGGAAAGCAATACACCCGTATGATAAATACATGAAAATCTATCAGTGTATTTGAACGTGCATGCAAGAACTGAAAATATAAGAAAAAGAACACAAATAATAGCCAAAAGAAACTCCACTCATAAAAATAAGGAAATCAGTACAACAAGGAGCAACATATAGCAACAAAAGTCATTAGATCTAACTAAAAAAGAATAGAAATCCAAACTATGAAAGGGAAACATATACTACGAAATTGAAACAATTGAAACAAAAAAAATGAATAACCATATAAACTAAAAAGTAGGGTCATCAGTATACCTGGAACACTGATAGTCCTCTAAACTCCGAACTCGGGTAATCAACTCATCAACTTGATGCTGAAGACCATTAAATCGACGAGTCATCTCAGAAAAGAGGAGAGATCTAAACTCTGAAAGCTCAAAAGAAAGACGACACTCTATATTAATCAGGTACTGCATCAATGCAACCTAAGGATCATCTAAAGTAGGTGGTAGAACTGAAGTGACAGCAGGCGACTGTGGGCGACGAGGAATAATACTCAGAGTGGCCTCAGATGAAGCCTTAACCATATCTGCATGAATGTCGAACTGTGCAGCATCATCATGTGGATCCTGACCCTTATGAAGTTGACACCAAATGCCTCCCTGATACATGAAGCACTATAACTTAAGCGCATTGGCATTGATGACGTTCCAACGAGTATAGTCTTCAAGCTCTAAATAATCCAAGGGAACTCCTGCATCCCAAAATATCCTCGTAAGCAAGCAAGGAAAAAAAATTTCTTGCTGGGCTTCTTGAGCTTCACCACATCTTTTATAGACAAAATAATAAACCCAGCTAATGGTAAACCTAGGATGGTACCTAATCCATGCAGCATCTTGTATAATAGGTACACATATACATATCTGATCTCATTAAGACCACTGCCTCAAGGAGCAACATTATGACTGATTATTACAACAATAATCCTCTCCCGAGCCCCTAAAGTAGCAGTAGTATACCTTCAAACATTCTTAGTCAGGTGTAAGGTATCTCGAGCAGTAACAATGGAAAATGATGGGTCCAAAGCTATCGTATCCCTATGAAAAGTTTCCTTAGCATTAATAAAAACACTTCCCTCATCTAGTACTCCAAACAAGGCAGCTATAGATGCCCAAAAATTTGGTAAGCTCATCGTAAGCTACCAAATAATAAAATTACCTAACCTACCTAACTAAGTAGCTAGGGTAAGTAAGGGTCTATCCCACAGAGAGCTAGAGTGAATTGTTATTTCTAATGTTGCTAAAAAGAAAACAAAACCATTAGATAACTGACGAAACAAAGACAAACAAAGAAGAAACAAACAAGAAATACGAAATTTGGGTGGAAGATATATCAATAATTATAGACTTATAATGGATCCTCAAAATATATAACTTGCAATTGGTGTAAGATGCTACCCTATAGGCTCAAACAAGCTCTTAAACCCTCAGTTCCGCCATTTTTAGATATTTCCTATACGATAGAAAACCTATCCCTAATCACAAGACATCATAGAATAAGCTCTCTAGATTTTACGATGCGATAGCATTAACGACTAGAGAACGACTAGCCTATGGAACAATCTGACAAGATCGGATTGTCTAACTTAGAGAATTAGAATTCTAGGCTAAGTTGATTAAGTTCACCGACAAAGTCAATTAGCCTATTATTACCTATGGAAATCACTAGGACTATTGCATATCACAAGTTTATTCCTAACAATAGAATTAGAAATTAAACTTAAGATGACCAATCTTAAGAATTAATCTTTCATTCATGTAATTTATATAGAATTCCAATTCAAACTTTACCTAAATCACAATATTTAATCAATTCATAATCAATTCTCACAATTATTAAGCTAAAATCCCATTAATATCCTCTAACCCAAAATTGAACTAGCTAAACATAATTAAATTAAGAAAACTAAAAATTAAATGAAAACTAAACATAATTAATTAAAAGAAAATAAAAGCTGAAAAAAAAGGCAAAACACAAATTGATTTTTAAATTAACGCAAATACACATTACTTAAGTTATTATTTAATTAACTAAAACTTAATTAATCAAATCTTAAACTAACTTTTTAAATAAAAATTTCAGATTTAAAATTAAATAAAGACTGAATTTTAAATGAATTAAAATTTAAGAACATGCATAGAAACTAATTACTAAACATAAATGAACGAAATACTAAATGGATAATTGAAACTATATGAAATAAAACCTTAAACAACTTCATAATTAATCAAACATAAATCTGAAATTTATCATTTATATTTAAAAGTAAACAATGTTTAAAGATTGAATAACAAAATTAAAACATAAAATCAAATTAACCAAGGAATAACCAAAATTCGGCTATTAAAAGAACAAAGCAAATCAAAAGAACAAACAAAAGAATTGAACATTGTAAATGCAAGAACAAAAAAAATGAAAGCTAAGCTATACCCGAGTCTCTCTGAGTTAAAAGCCATATAGATGTGGTAATTAATTGAAATTAAACTTGAAACTCTAGTGCAACAACTCCTCTCACTGGTCCCTGCAAATGCTTCTCCTGGTGTGACGTCCTCTCCGTATGTAGCAGCTCGGATCTGCTAGTCGCCCAAGCCAAAGCAAGAACCCAAGCAGAAGACAACTGCACTTGTCCTAGCTTCAGCCGCCACTCCACTCAACCGCAAGACTTAAGTCAGGACAAATCTCCCTTCTTACTTGCCTAGGGATTCCCGCATAAATCACAATTCATTCCCCCAGCTCCCCTCTTCTTATATTGTCCGAATGTGCCTCTCTGCTCACCATTTTGCTTAATTAAAATGGTGAGCTTAAAACAAAACTGATGTATTTTTTTTTCTTTTTGTCTTTTGAAATTAATATAATCTTTGATTTATGCTCTAATTGCTTTAAATTCACATGGTTTGACCTAAAATTTGTGATAAAGAAATACACCTATCATTAAACACAATATAACACAAATTAAATATTTAAACATTAAAATAAGATTGAAACAACATTAAAAAGCATATGAAAATTTAATAAATTTCAATCTTATCAAAGGGAAAGCATCCTGACTAAATTTTTTATTAACTTGGTAAACTATTAAAATAACATTTTACCATATTTAATTTGTTTCTTCAATTTTATCGTAAACACATACAAGAAATTGAGGGCTTAATATCTTGAGGTAGCTTCCACTAATAAATTTATATTTAGCAAGTGACAGTTACCTTTTTTGCAATTTATATTTACATTTTTAAAATCCACATATTGTCCACTTCCCATAAACTTTCTATATCATAACAACATTTACTAGTAAGTCTAGGTAATTATCTTATCTTATACAACTTGCATCTAAATGTTTGATTATTTCCTCTTTAATCGTACAATCTTTTGACAAATATTTTCTCTTCTTCTCTTTTATGGCCTTGAACATACAATCCACTTGTACCTTTTGATAGATATCTTCTCTTTTAATACATGGAATATCTATTAGAATCCATAAAAAATTTTCCAATTTTTCTATAATAACTCCATTAAGATCTCCTTTGAGCGCTTAACTTAATTTTCTCCCATTTTTTTCATATGTATATCTTCATTTTTTTCCATTATTATTTGTTCTATTTTATTAGTTGGTCCTCCTTTTAATTAATTTAAATTATTCTTTACATCTAAAATTTTAAAATTAATGTATGTGGTGCATTCTTTTCGTTTAATGATTTCATACAACATGAATTTTCCATATTTTGGCTAATATAATATTTTCTACACAATTTGATGTTGGAAATTTCATAGAAAATTTGATAGGGTGATAGCGTGGCATGTCTTATTTACAAAGTTGGTGCTTAAATTATTTCATTATACGATGATGATCTTTAAATTGCATAAGACTTTATTATGGTTGTAACCTTCCTCAGATTTAATTATTAGAGTTCTTTTTAACTATATAGTTGGTCATTTAAAAAGCCACCAAATTTTTAATACATCATCATGAACCAACAAAATCTTATGTATCACAAGAGCAAGATCAAGACGTACATCAACATAGAGAACATTTTTACAAGAGGAACATTGATGATGCCATTGTAACTAAATTACTGTGGTTAGAAGATTACAATGGAATAATATATCTAATCACATATTGTTAAGCCTTTTCATCCACTTTGACTCATTTAGCTAAAGACTGGTACCAACCCTTTCTCTTTGGCTTAATAGTGAATGTTAGGTAGTTAAAAAATCTTTTTGAGAACTATTTTACAAGTAAAAAAATGCAAAAATCATGACTTGGTAACTTTACTTGAAGTCATGCAAAATATAATTGAGTCCTTTTTAAAATTTTATAGCAACTCATCCTTAAAGCCCTTAATAAGTTGTCTTTAAACTTCTATAGAGGCTATTATTTTTTATAAAGGATTGAAAAGACACTAGTACTTATAAAAATCCTCATTAGTATTTTTTTGACCTAAAACTTTAAGGACGTTTAAGAGAGGGCTTAAAGGTATATAGGCTTAGAGAAGGAATAATTGTCTTTAGATCAACTGATTAGGTCATCAAAACATAGACCATATCATAAACAAGGAGAACAATATGTGTTTCACAAAAAAAAGAAAAAAAAACAAAGAGCAAGACCATAATTAATAAGGCAAGGTGATCTTGTCCTTGTAAAGGCTAAAGTCATAAGTAGACATAAAGATGGAAGAAAGATGACCCTAAATTGCACAGGCTTATAAGAAGAGGAATGATGTTAGGCTTTGTATATTCAGAATTGAATGCTTGTATGAATTTAAATTCCTAAATACTAGAAATATCAACATCTGAGGCCATACATCTATCAATTTTTCCCTAATGAAATGAGCATATTGTATTATGCCATAAGTATGGAGTAATTAGCTGATGTTTTATATCATCCTATCATTGTACAATATATCCCAAATTTGCAAATTGATGGTCTTGAAGAGCAGAAATCTGTAATGAGACAATATGTAAAATAATTTAGCATAAATTAATGTGAAAAACTATAGGGAAAAATGATTACAAAACAAGACATTGTTGTTGGTTAGTTTATTTCTAAATTTTCCAATTGATTATTAATAAATCAATTGAAGCACACTTTCCTTAGTAACTTCAAAAGAAACAATTACGGAAAGTATATCGATCAATAAGGAATAAAAGGGATTATTTTTTAGACTCTGGAATTTCGAACCCATAGGGGAACGATGTAAGGACTAGGTCATTCAGATTACAACTATCTAGAGAAACTTACAATTGCTAATTTAAAAGGTTAGAACTACTAAATTAAACCTAAAAGCTTTCCAATAACGTAAAGGCTTCCAAATTTCTTTAAGAATTACAAAATTGATTAATTTGCTAAGGATTAGGCTTTAAATGACTTAGTTGTGTTATGAAAAGGATTGGAATGTCTAATCTAGGGTCTTCATAAATTCAAGACAATCTCATGGTTAAGCCAATGCCTTATCTTTAGTTAATCGTAATCGAAGTTTGGTAATTCGTGGCATTAGGCTTAAAGTTCAAGGAGATCAAATCCTAAAATCCATATTATAACACTAGCACTCTTATGATGAATCAAAGTTTGATCATTCATTGATTATCATCATGATATTTACTAAAATTTCCAATGATTAAAGTAAACAACAATTAGATCCTTAATCACCTAATAACTTTATATTAGTGGACAATTTAAAATAAGCTTTAATAACTTAAAATATATGAAGATTAACATTCAACATGTTATAGAAACTCAATCAATCTATTTAACAACTTTTATTTTGCAAGAAATCATATTAAAACATCATATATAAAATTAAACAATTAGATTCAATAAGAATAAACATGCTCTTGCAATATATGTAAAGAAAGAGAGAGAGAGAGAGAAACAAATGATTCAAGGGTTTATATTGAACCAAATGATGTTCCAAAGTGATAGATAACCTCCAATCACATTTACAAACTCCTATAATCCTTAAAAATAAAAAAAAAACATGAGATGAAAAAAAAACATGAAAAGAAAACCCTAACCTAGAGAAAACACGAAGAAACCCTAAGCTAAATTTCATCTTTGCTACCATAAATTTGGTCTCACTCTTGTGAAAATGAGTTCTCTGGCATCATTTATAGGTCTCTTGTAGACTGGAAGCAGGTGGAGCAAGTTTAACCAATATAGAAGAAGATCCAGCTGGAAATGACTCGATTGCTACTTAAACAACACTTAAAATGGAGTTAAATGATGCCATTTTATTACCACTATTTAGATCCCTTAAATGAGTTAAACGCGGGTTGGTAGGGGTTAAATGGTGGGATGTTAGGACCCATGTTTAACTCCATTTTGGCTTTAATTTCAATATTTGTTTCCAAATATTTTCTTTAATTTGATGTTAAACTACAATATAAGCATTTCTAAACAACAATAAAACATTTAAATATCAAAACAGGGGTGAATTAACATCAAAATATCAAGAAAATTACTATGAAATGAATCCATATTTGCAAAACTACTAAACAATGAATAAATCAACAAACTAAACAATAATAAAAAAAACAAACTATGAAATAAGTGAAACTTAGTCACGTTTACGAAATGACCTTTTTTAACCCATACAAAAGTGAATATGTGGAAACTAGTGCTTAGATCTCTTACAATTGATATTGTTTAGGGCTTACTTAACAAGCATTATTTTAAAAAATAACTTTTTTATATACTTGTAATCACACTTAAAATGAAATCTCACATGATGTAATTAGAAAGAATTGGATTAAAGTGAGCAAGACCTAAAATGGTATGGCACCATATAAAATCACTTAAAAAATGCTTGTTAATAGATTATAATGGGTTATTGGCTCTATAATTAGCTCCTCTAAAACTACATTTGATAGGGAAGGAACATTGGTGATGACATTCTCTTGGCACAAAAATTATTAAAGGATTATAGTAAAAAATGTGACCTAAGGAATTTTGCAAGTAGTATTGATATCCATAAGTCCTATGAATCAGTTAGTTGGAAATTTCATTGAGCTTTTGTTGTTTCCCTCCTTAGTTCCCAACTTAGATCATGGAATGTATAACAACACCCTATACCATTCTCATTATTATTGAACCCACTTTATGCTTTAAAGGGCAAAAACTGTTGAGACAAGGAGACTACATTTTTCCATATGTCTTTACTTTATGCATAGAAGTCATATATTCTCTGCTTAAATAACAAATTAAGGTTGATCCAAGGTTTAAATTTCACTATAGATGTAGGAATCTAAGCATATCCCACTTAGTTTTCTAGAAGACATATCATTTTTTAGTGCACCTTCCTTAGAGTTTGTGATGCTTTGAATGGATGCTTTTTAATTGATTTATCACTGTACTAAGTCTTAAGATGAAAATAAAGAAGTGATTCATGTTGTATGTTTCTAAATTAATACCTAACTGTGAAAATTAATTATATACTGAAATTATTATATGATTGAAATAATTTCTAGCTAAATATTTAGCCTTGCCATTGATCTCTCACAAACCTAGTTTTAATGAATGTTCTAGTCTCATAGATAAGATATAAAATAGAATTAGTTGTTGGTACAATAAAATTATTTCCTTCACAAGAAGAGCATAAGTTATTGCTTTGACTCTTGGTAGCCTTCATTCGTATTAGACATTACACATTTTTATACTTAAAAATGTCCTAAAGACTATAGAGAGGATGATGAAGAAATTGTTTTTTTGATAAATTAGAAATGTAGATTATCAAAAAGGAGAAGAGAATGTACAAACAAGGGATAGCCGCTAGTAAGATAAAAACACAGAGATCAACTAAGTTAAAGCTGAGATTTAGATAGAAACAAGAAACAAGAAGCCAGAAAAGCCTAGCTAAACAAATAGTCTGAATAGAAAAAGATAAGTAGATAAAGAGAACAACCAAACTAATGGGACTACTTTTCATGATTTGAACTTGGAAAGGCCTTTAACAGAGGGGTCAGAGTTACCTGTTCTTGAAGATTCTATCTTGAAGACTAGCTTTGGTTCTCATTAAATGAAAGTTAGGGGGAATGTCTATGTTTTTAAACAACTTGATTGTAGAAAGGGGGTCTTGAAATCTAAATTTCTACTAGATCAGAAGGCAAAGGGACTCCTTGCTAGACCCCCCAATAAATATTGGGTCCCTTCTTGTAACATTTAGATTAAATTGTAAGTTTTCACTAGGTTGGAACCAATTTCTCCTCCCAGGTGAATTGCTATTCTCAGGGACATAATACTTCTTTTTGTAAAAAGCAACAAAACCTGATAAGTTATGAAACCTACAAAATAGAAAAACATTAGTAAAAAAAATAGATAGATTACTCCCTTTGATCATTGTTTAATTTGGGAAGTGCTAAAGGTTGCATAACTACAAGAGTGGAAATGCTCCCAATGTCTAGGTGCAGATCATGGAAGGTTTGGTTGTTTCGTTCTCTTTAAAGTATGTAGACATAGTGGAGAGAGCACAGGTAATCAATAGAAATTTGGTACTAATAGGTAGTGAACCAAAGTAAGATGGAAGGAAGGTTGGCAAGGTTAGGGAGAAATATCAGAAAATGATTTATCAAATTCAACCACACAATTTTTGAAAAGGAACATTTTAAAAAAAGATGATTGATACTTTCATTAGCAGATAAACATAAGGAGAAAAAGTTTGAGCAATAAGTAAAGAGCAATTTATCATGGGTTTGAAGCTTATTAAGGAAAGCTAACCAAAGAATAAAGGAGGTTCTTAGGCTATAGTTCTTATGCCAGACTAGTTTGTGCCTAGGGATAGAAGGATAGGGGGTTCTAAGGACTTTCTAAGCAGATGAATTTTTATAGGATTTGGTGGGGCCCGCTAGCCATTCTAGCTTATCATTGTTGGAATAGTTTGGAAGATATGGTAATAGCTTAAGAGACCTGATTGTCTCATTTGTAAATTCTCTCCAAATCCAGCGATGGTCTCGAAGGATGGTGGAGACCCTCACATTAGTCGAAAGATCATATCCATTGTTTGCATGAGGAGTCAATAGAGCCATGAGGATGCCAAGGATCCTGCCATAAAATAGTAGACACCCCATTGCCAATCTTACATATGAAATGATTCCTAAAGAGGTCCCTAACTTGTAAAAGTTTTCTCCAACTCTAAGAACTATCATGATTATCTTTAACAATCTTGAAATTTTTACTTTTTAAGGTTATATTATGAACCCAATTGACCTAAAGAGATTCTTCATCAGTAAATAAAACCTAAATTCTTTTTTCTTAAGGGGGCATTATTCCAAGCTACTAGGTGCTTGATTCTTAAACATCCTTGTATTTTAAGTCTACACAGGTTACTCCATTTAACTTTATCTAGGTGTTCATTAAAGGTATTACCAGACTAAAGAAAATTCCTTAATTTCATCTCTATTTCATTAAGAATGGATGGAAGAAGGGAGAGTAAAATGGATAGATTAGTTGACCTAAAAAGTTGTAATAACTAGGTTTATTAATTGGAGTCAACTAGCTAAAGAAAGAAATATGTTGGTCAACAATTTAACTCTAGTTACTATTATATCCAATAAGGATAAACAATATAACTTAGAGACACGCCTTGTTAAAAAGGGAAACCTAAGTTATTTGATAGGCAATTGACCTTTATAGATACATGTGATTCGATTTATGAGAGGATTGAGAGTTTCCATATCCTTTGACAAAAAATATAGACTCTCGGCCAGATTCATTTCCAAGCCAGAAAGGTTGGAGAATAAGTGACAATCAAACAGAATGTTTATAGAATATCTATTTGCATGACATAATAGTAAGAGATTATTAGTAAAAAGAAAATGAGAAATCTTAAGTTGGGAACAACTCCAATGGAATTTAAACCTATCATTTCTACCTATAGAAAAAGTAAGCATCTAAGATAGAGCTTCCATGCAAATAGTGAAGCGATAAGGAGACAAGGGGTCCCCTTATTGAAGACCAAACATACCCCTAAAAAAGGTTGAAGGAGAACCATTAATAAGGATCGAATACGGAGGGGAAGTAGTGCAATCCCTAATCCACTTAATGTAAGGCAAAGGGAAAATAAGAACAATTACGACCTCAAACAAAAAATCCCATTCGATAGAATCATAAGCCTTTTTTAGATTAATTTTGAAGGCACAATGCTTATGGCTATTATTAAGATGATAATTCTTGAATATTTCTTTAGAAAGCACAATATTATACCCAATTCCCCTCTCCTTAATGAAGGTAGATTGATTAGGGCTGATAATCTAGGGCCAAAGATCTCACAGTCTATCGGAAAGGATTTTAGAGATAACCTTGTAGATCACGTTACAACAAAAAATAGGTCTGTAATCTGTAATAGAGGAAGGGTTAACACATTTAAGGATAAGGGTAATAAAGGTAGAATTTATTTCATTGTGAAGTTGACCATAAGTAAAAAAATCTTGAATGGCACAGATTATATCACTACCTACAATATGCCACGTTTGCCTAAAAATGTAAACATTAAAACCATCTAATCTAAGGGCCTTATTTGGGTGAAAGGAGTGAAAAGAATTCTGAATTCCCCGATTTGACACCATCAAGGTTAAGGAGCTTGCAATTGAATAAGATAATTTAGAGGTAAAAACAGAGCTAAGGTGATCCGTAGAAGAGAGAATAGGCTTCATATTTCTAAGAGTGTTTTGAAAAAAGTCAAGGAATTGATTTTGGATCTCATCAAAGTTGAAAGTTATATGACCTTTGTTATTAGTAATGGAGTGGATTTTATTTCCATTCTTATTAAAAAGGATGAAATTATGGAAGAATTTAATGTTTCACATGGTTTTGAATGTTATTGAGATTTGCCTAATTATTAGCAACTAGGATATCGAGATCATCAAGTTCATGAGAATTTAAAGTTTTTAAGGCATGTTTAACCAGCTTAAGTTTAGTGATCACACAAAACATTAGAGTACGTAAAGTAGGAGTTGCCTAAGTTTTCTCTACAATAGGAAAAAGTTCGGATAGGAGACAATAAAATTTGAGAATCTAAAAGGGGTAGGTCTCTTTTTATTTAGAACTAGCAAATTTGTAACACCTCATTAACATAGAGCATCAACCAAAACATCCAAAGGACATTCAAGAACATACCACATGAGTTATCACAGTACTTCATTTCACATTATTTTTGCAACATAATTCAACATTTATATGCAATCAATCTCATGAACATAGGGAAAGATATAAATTCAAATGCAAATGAGACTCACTTTCATTTTTATTTTGTTGTGACCAAGCTCTTAGTTCACTATCCTGCATATGTCATGGATACCATACTCATTTTAGTACTGTCCCATATTCATTGTGGATACTGGGCTCATTAAATGTTGAGCCTAAGGCTCTGATATGCATAAATGAGCTTTAAGATCTTTTCACGTTGCCTGCTCTGATCACAACTCCTTTACATAAACGTGCATATTCATGGGATAAAGTGCAATAGTTCACATAATATGTCATCAATCACATTCAAATTTTATAGTTCATCAGATCTATGTGCAACATTCAACAATTAGTTGAGAATGCAATTTACTTGTTCACATTCAATTCATAAACACTTCTAATACAATTCCAAATATTGAACTCCTCGGATAATCAATTGTCTGGAATCATTAATATCACAATTATATCAATATCAATTTAATATAAAGAAATAAAGTTTAATCAAACACTTTTGATAGAACACAATCACCCATCTAGGTTACTCACATTCCACTCTAGTTAGCTATTGCCTCAATGAACCAGCAATGTTTGGATAGTTTTGGTCGACATGTGCCTTTAAATCAAACAATACACACATGTACACATTACTAATTGATCAATCAATTGAATGCTCAAAGTTACACATGTATATGTGCTATGTTTAATGGAAGATCAATTGATTATTCTGATATGCAATCTTATTCACAACCCTTAATCATTCATATATCATGACTTGTATATTATTTAGTTTGCAATTAGGTTTATGCCTTAATACACTTGAGCACTTTCAATTCATCATTAAAAAATTTATCATTATTTTTCCTAGGATTACACTCTTACACAATTTCCTAGTTCTCATTCAATCATTCTCAATTCATCACTTACATACTTTGGATCACATTATATTCATGAGAACATCTTTATATCATTATCAACTCATAGTTTACACTTGTCCTTGAACATTTTTGATGATCAAAAGCCTCTTACAACAAACACACAATTTTTACTTGAAATCTGGAATTTCAGCAAGCTAAATCTATACATTCACCAAACTTTTTTCAGCAATATATATTCATACATTTACTTAATTATCATTCATAATTACTCCATGTTCTTCAATTCTCATTCATCCATACCTTATACACATTTTTCACGTTCTTAAGATCATGTTTGCAGTAAAAGAACTCATTTATTCCTTAAACAAATCATACTTTCTAGATTTGAACTCAACCACATCAAAACAGTCCACTAACTTCAATTAACTACATAAACTTGTCAAGATATCTTCTAGCCAAAATGTTTCATAGAAGCATTAATAGGACATCAAAATTAAATTTTCATGTTTTATTCTTTGACTAATTCGAGTTCTAAAGTCCTCCAAAATCAGGAAATAATATAAGGTTCTTATATAGGGGTCATCCACTGGCAGTATTAGGGAAACATGCATAACTCATGCTCTAGTCACTACTTTATCAAGCTGCTTTCACAGAGGTTAATCGACGACCTATATCTACAACTTTCATTCTTTGAATTTTTTCAAATTAATGCTCTAAGATATGTAAAATAGCTCTAAAGAGTGAAATCAGAATTTCACCCTACACAGGGGTCTATCACAGGGAGTATTAAGGAAACAAGCATAACTTAAGCTCTAGTCACTCTTTTATGAAGTCGTTTTCATAGAAGTAAAGCTGAGAACTATATCTACAAATTTCCTTCAATAAAGTTCTTAAATTTTGTGCTTTAAGGATATGTAAAATAAGTTAAAAGAGGAAGATGAAATTGAAACCTACATTTCAACCCATAGCGCTAATTTTTTAGAATTGAAAACACTTGAATAACACCTACTTTTAACATGAATTCATTATCAATTATACTTAAAAAACCAACTTAAAAGATCCATATAACCATCCATAACCTAATATTTTTGTACATATAAGAACATAACAGAAAAGTACCCAAATTCATGTAGAAATTTCCAGCACCATCAAGTATGAACATCATATGTAATTCATCTTAATTCATCATCATACCATGCTATAAATGCCAGACTTTTACTTACTTGTCTACCTCAAATTGTAGCCCAAAGATCAAGCTAAATCAGATTTCCATGCATGTAGAAATCAACACAAATTCAGGGTATCACACAAATTTAGTGGTGAGGGAGGAAGAAAGAAGAAAAAATGAGCCAAACTAAGGTTGGGAGAAAAAACATTACACCTAGGTGCTATGCTAGGTGTCTCCTTCTTACAATGCCATATGTTCTTATGCATGGTCTCCATTTTTCATGCATTTTTGTTGCCAAATGACACCATTAGGCTAGGACATTTGTCACCCACTCATTGCTATCATTTGTCAACTAATTAGCTATGCCATTTGTCACTTACTTTTCCATGCCAAATGTCACTAGTTCATAAGCTTAAGCTTAGTCATCTTCATTTTCCAACATTTTTCCTAGAACAAATTTATGTTGCCATCCATAAATTTTATAGTTGTACCAATTAATTCAAAATTTATTTCATGTAATCAATCAAACCAAAATTTAAGATATACACAATACATAATTCACATCATGATCATTTCAACCTCATACCCTGGAATGAGTCAATTGAGTACCTATACATTTTATGCAGTGCGTAGTATATCATAATAATTCATGTATGTATGCTATTGTAATGAATGCGATATGCATATGAATGAAATGCAATTCATGTCTTTTCAATGATATCACTTCAATGTTATAGTCTAGGGTTCTAATCCCCAATTTAGAAAAAAAAAATTGCTATTACAGTATTGATCATTATAGGAGAATGATAAGAAATGTTAGGATTCTCTATCATGCAATGCGAACATGGAAAATAGCTAGCCAACTAGAATTAACTAGGGCTCTATCTAAATTCCTAGTAATACAAAAATCACCAGCTTGTTTATTTGACCAAGTGAAACCAAGACCACTAGAATTTAAATCAAGCAAAGCATACTCCTTAACATAATCCTTAAAATCATTTATACTAGAGATAATTGAAGGGCTAATCGGATTAGCTTCCTGAGGATGAATAATGGTGTTAAAACTCTCAGCCATTAGCAAGGGATAATTCCGCAAATAGAGATTAATTTTTTTAATAAAAGATCATAAAGTATTCCTATGGTTATTATTATTAGACTCATACACACAAGTAACGTAGAAAGAATTTACGCAGTTAATAGGACTAAGTTCAAGATGAATGAGCTGATCAGTAGTAAGCAAGACAGAATAGTTAAAGACTTCTGATTCCAAGCTATCACAATTCTTGCATTAGAGCTATGAGATAAGTTACTAACACTAGGACAATGAGGGAAAATAAAGGAACAAATTTTATCCAAACTAGCAGAAGATTTGAATCTAGTTTCAATTAGATAGACAAAGGACACAGAGAGAGACCTAAGAAGACACCTATATATTTATTTGAATTATTAAGACCCCTAATATTACAAAAAACTAAAGAAATAAGGAAAATGAAAAAATAAATCACCAAGATAGACCAACTAAATTTTGACCTTCCTTCTAGGCTTCCTAGTCTTCTTAATAGAGAAATCAACATCCTCTTCAACCTTATACAATTGACTTAGAAGGACCACAATAGTAATGTTAAGAATTAACTTAGACATAGATAGGTTAAGAAGGTTATGAGACTTTCCAATTGCAGAGACATAGGTGTAAAGTGGGCACACCTCTAAGCTCTTCTGAGCTCTTGTATCATAGAGTTTCTCATCCGGATTAGTAGATTATCCATGGGCCTCAACTGCTGCTGGATACTTATCTTGTTTCTTCTGATATCCTCTACCTTGGTTTTGGTCTTCATATTTCATTCCCTTCTCATAAGGCTCAGTGGTAGAGAGGACCTGCTTTTCCATAGGAGAAAGTTGTTGAGTCTCTTTTGGGTTTAAAAGCTCCATCTGCAAGCCTGTTTGAAACATCCTCCCCATAGGTTTCCACTCCTTTAATTGAGGTTGTTGAACTAGTTGCCACTCATATTGGATTTGGATCTCCTTTAAGGAGTAGTCACCAACTTTGTTGGAAGTTGCTAAATTAAAAGAGGATGGCCAACTCTTATGGATATCAACTTCCACACATATCCTAACATAGTTTACTCTATACATCTATGTTGTTTGAGTGTCCATCATAAGTGGTTTCCTAACTGAGCTACCTTTTTGACTTAGTCCCTCGTCATTCCAGTATTTATAAGGAATGTTATGAAACCGAGTCCAAATTGATGCAGACCTAATCTCTTCATGCTCCCCAGCTTTAAGACTATTTTTTTAAGAAAAAGGGGTTTACTTGAATGTGCCACAGTCCCTTTCCAAGGAGCACCTTCATACCATCTTTTGAATAAAACTTAAATATGAACTGATTGGAACTAGTAATTAGTGTTTCCATATTAAGCCAGGATTTCGATAGGATATCTTAGACAATAGGGAAAGCTGGTTGCTTTTTGATAAAAAAACCAATGAGTGTAGTCCAGAGTTTAGCTATAGCTTTCATAGCAAGCTCCAAAGGAGGGATGATGACTATTCTATTGTCTTTCAGGTTCGGTGGGAAATAGGTTAAGCCTTTCACCTCACTTGGATCTGCCACCACATTAGAGACCACTAGTTTCCATATTTTAGGTAGAAGAACTCGCTCCGAGCTAGCGATATTAGATCTAGCCAACTCTTTTAGGCTAAATTTTTTTTTTGAAGTTTTAGCGCTTGAAGAGTTTGAGGTTGATGGATGCCGAGTGAAACTACGGTTCAGATGCATGGTAGGGTTCGAGATTGAAAACAAAGAAATAAAATTATGGTTCAGAGGCCAGTTGGGGCTTGGGTTTGAAGCTGAAGGAACAAAAATAGGGTTTTGGGTTATTTATCGAGAGGTTAGTCGAAGGGGGATATTTGGGTTTAGATTTTGGTTGTAGGAAGTGATTGGCAATTTTGGCTTAAAAAGAGTTAGGGTTTGAGCAGCTGAAAGAGTTGAACTTTTTGAAGAGGTAAAGTGTTTTTTGGGCAAATTTAGGGGTTTAGGAATTGCTGTTTATAGATGAAGACTAGGCGGATCAAAGTTAGGCTGGATTTGGGTTTGAGTAGGGATGCCAGATTTTTCAGAGAAAGAAGACTTTTATGGGAGAGGGAAGGGGATTGGGGGGAAAGGGAGGGATGAAGAGACGAAGAGGAAGCCCTGATTAAAAGAAAAAGGATAGAAAGAAGCACTCTACCGGAGGAAGACATAAACTAGTCTCTCGATGCTCTTTCTCCAGGGTGATGATGTAAACAAAAAAGAAAAAGTTGAGATGGCAGGGAAGATATAGGTCTAAAGAGGAGGGAGGATTGGGATTTATTTCTACACAGTTATCCACCAAAGTGATCTTGGGGAAGAGTATTTTGAGACTACAAATGTAAGACCCCGAACCTCAATATGTTGTAATATTTCCTAAGTATGATTATTTATTAATGATTCCAGTAATTAAAT
>JAOXYD010241426.1:0-17080 GCA_028565735.1 Pinacopodium congolense | reverse complement strand
AGTTTATTGGGAGGCAACCCAATGTTTATTTCCTTGTTTTTATTTACTTTTCTTACTTTGAAGGTTGGAATGTGTTTCATATAGTTGCATTTTCACATACTTTATTCAATTTCAATTACTTAAGTGTTTGATTTATAGTTCTTTGAGTTTTACACCATTTTTAGGTGTTAAAGTGGTCCACATTTCATTAATATTAGTTTATACTAAATTAGGAAGGCTTTGGAATACAACTTGGACAAATAAAAAAAAAGAAAAAATTTAAAGAAAAAGACAATGGTTTCATGGCATGAGGCACAAGATTGAAAGGTGCACAAGTTATGAGACACATGTCTTGACCAAGTGGTTTTTCTTAAAACACCCATATAACACCCTTCTCTTTTTTTCACACTTCTTTCAACCCTATCCCAAAACCTTGACCTTTTATCACCACTCAAACACCAAATAAACTTTAACTTCAATTTTTATGCATCAAATCAAAGATTCAAACTAACATGATATGCGCTTCATCTTTCGACTTAACATATTAAGCTTGATATTTTTCTTTTACTTTAATCTCTAAATGGGGAAGTTCTTGGTATGTTTCATTTGATTTCCATCACTCTTGAGGTTGATTTTTAAATTGAAGTGTCCTATTATGTGAATGACCTCTTTTTTGACATTACACATTTGCTTTTGTGTTAATTTGAGTGATTTCTTATGTAGGTATGTGTTAAATACGAAAATTGCATATATTTATTTCTTAATTTATGTTTTTGACACAATGGTTGCTTGTTTGTGATTTGATAATGATTAAAGTGTCAACCAATTGATGACTACTTAGTTTGATTGGCTTTGCCCAAATGGCTAAATTATGCTTTGAAATGAGGTCATATCACACTAAGAATGACACCAAAAGAAAAAAATTTCAACAAATGCAATAGATATTATGTGAGGAGCTTTAGACACATAAAAAAGTCAAATGAGAGGAATACCAATACAAGTTGCAGGAGAGGTTTGAACAATAGTAGACATGGTGGTAGCGGTTCATGTAATGTCATTATCCACCACCATCATCGCCACTTGAGGACTAATGATGAAAGCCATGAATTAATAAATGGGTAAGTCTGATTTTTTTTATCTTTTGCATAGTATTTTTCTTTTCTTTTACTTTCATTTCATCATAGGTACTTTACTTATGACATTTACATTAGTATTATTTGTTTTTATTCTTTTGTTAACATTTTTGTTTTCTAATTATCTATCTTATTATAATATTTTAGAAAAACTCAAACTTAAACTTGTTCTATAGATAATGGAGAAAATAACTTTGATCATCATTTTGGCTAAGCTTTCACTCACATAGATTGGACTACAAGTTGTTAAATTTATACCTATAGCTTGGATTTCGATACTCATAAGAATCTTATTTTCATACCTTTCAATATTCTTTATGCTTTATTTACTTTCATCCTCAATTTAAAGACAATTTGGCTTAAGATTTGGGAGAAATATGAGCATACTTTATCCTTTATTCTCATACTGGATTTATTGTGAATCTAGTAGTAACTACTTAGATAGTTTAATCATTAGTGGTTTGTTAATTGTGGTTTTTTAAATCAATCGATGTTTTTTATTTAGTTGAGAGTTGATCAATTCTTAAATGATTTCTAACCAATTTTTTATTTTTCCATTATAGATGGCATCATGTGTCTAGACACATTTCATGTGGATTGTTTTTTTAAAATAGACTAAGATGCTTAGTATTCATGAAAATTTTGAAAAGGAAGCCTATTCCTGATAAAGAGCATAAATTTTCCCTCCATTGGATTCACACTAATAAAAAGGTTGAAGTCCATGAGTGGAGCTAATAGTCATTTGTGATTGTGATCAACATAAGCAACTAAGATGTTCATGATAAAATGTTCACATTCATGTTAAAAAGCTTAATGACATCTCAAACATGCTTAGAGGAATAACCGAGCTTAGTAACTGAAGGAAATTCATGAGAAGTTGTTTTCCCTCAAGTCAAAAAATGAGGTAAATCCTAAACAGTTACTTAAAAACCATAAATTTAGTTGTGTTTTGTTTTACTTTGGACCATGTTTAACCCATCTTGCACAATGATCCATGTGAAACAAATTAAATGCTTGATGTTATGAATAAGGGTTACTCTTTACTAATAGTGTGATTTTTTGCCATAATAATGTTTTTTTTTATGAAATAATTGTCATATGTGACCTAAATCAAAGACATTTATCGATATTTTTTGTACTCAATTAACTTTTGAATCATAATTCATTTTTTTTGAAGTGATTTTTAAGTCATTACTTAAGGACAAGTAACAATTCAATTGTGGGTGTATTTGATACTACCCTAATTACATCTTTTACACATTTTTTATGGAGGATTATCTTAGGATTAAAGCATAACTATATGTGATTTGAGTGCATATTTGGTTTATTATCATAAAGATTTTGCTTATATGGTTTTCAATGACTTTTAAGTGTTATAGGTCTTTGGTCAGAGTTTTAATGCACTTTAAGAGTCAAAAGATTTGTTGGACTAATTTAAGGACTTAAACCATCAAGTTATGAAGTCCCACTTTTTTTTATAGCAAAGCCATATGGCAAGTTGTTAAAAGTGTATCACAAGAAGGGAAATAGGAGCTAAAACTATAGAGGACATAGTCTAGAACATGGTTATGTCCTAGGCTAGGTAACTCAAGTGGAAGGGTGTCTGGGTTGGGACATGGTTGGATTCCAACTTGTGCCTTAGTGGGGATCCACATGATTAATAATGTGATTTGGTCTCTTTTCTTATAAGGTTTTACTTCTAAAGGCCTCTAAGTAGCTGACAAGGGTTAATATATAAGTCATAAGCCATCTTGCAAGGATTGTGATTAAAATTAAAGGAGACAGATATATTAAAAAACTTAGAATTTAAGACCATGATAGGATTTCACAACAAAAATCATTGAATCAAGGGATTCAGGAAATAAAAACATGAGATTTTTATCTTGTTTCTTATTATGATTGATGTTGTATTTTTATGATGTTTAGGAACTTATTATCTTATAGGATTTAGATTTTTTTGAACTCTAGGATGTAGTATTTCATCGTTCCCTTCATTTAACATTAAATTTAAAGATTTGCATTAGATTTTTTTAGGGAGTTAATGATATTGATTTTTTATTATTATGTGAATGTAAACTTCTATTCCAATGGTGTAATTGTATATGTTTAGATTGAGAAATTGAATATATAATTAGTTCAATCCATAAGTGATACGTCTTGCATAGAGGACTCTAGATAGGCTTACATAAGATTTCCAGATTAGGTGTGAACCTAATCGAAGAAATAGATTCCATAAAACATATTAATGCATGCGATTGACATTTCTAGATAGACAAAACTTTTGATTAAGTTATCAATTTGAATAGAAATTTCCTAACTTAAGAGAGAGTGTAATAAAATGTAAGGGAAACTATATTCTATGATAATTTGGAAAATAAGTTGAATAAAGGCTAAATGATGAATACACATACATCATGGGGGGATTAACTACGCAGATCCTAACTTTATTACTTCTTTTTAATTCTTGTGAGATTGTCTTTGGAATTGATTTTATTTATTTTCATAAAAATATCAATCAATCATCTTTTAAATAGGCTAGAAAATATGGATATGAATTCATTAATCATTGCAATCTTCATGGATTATGAGCTTAGACTAATGAAAACTTTATTAAATTCTGATAGGTACACTTGTCTCATTGTGTGCTTTAGTATTATTGTGAGGATTCTATAGTTTATATTTATTTAAAACTTAGTTACGCTTAGTACACATCAGTATGTTGGATGAATTTTTATCAACTTGTGATAGGAAGAATCAAATTAACTTTTAAAATCTTTTATGTGAGTTTTCTAATGTATGTCGGTAGGTTTCTTGTTGCATTCATCATAGTTTGTTAGTGAGCCCTTTAAAAACTTTTGGTTAGTCATGTGAGACATTTTTTTGAAGTTTTGTTTAAATTAGTGTGAATGTTGTAAAGGGTTACTCTTGCACTCATTAAAAAAGTGATTGATTTTATAAGGTCACAGTAGAGTCTGTGAAAGAAAAAATGATTATAAAGTAGTTGATTAATAATGAAATTTCTAGCAAGTTATTAAAGAGTGGATGTTTGTATGAGTCATGCACCATACTGTTATAAACTAGTTTACACCTCTCTTTCCCTTATCTCTACACTTTTTTATCTCATTTTTTTAAAAATTTTATACAAATTTTATCTCATTTCAATTTTACTATTACACATTTTTTTTTAATAAAATTCTTCATAACTATACAATTTATTTAAGATGGTATTTTTGATTAAGTGAAAAAGACTTCGAAAAAATTAGAAAAATTTAAAGTCACCTAATTTAATCTCCTCTAAGGTTCCATATAGGACCAATAATGTTGCCATAGAAATCATTACTACACCACGACAAATTTGGCGCATGCATGATTATAGATGAAGGAAAAGTAAAAGTGATAGATTTGTTACTATACCTTATTAATGAAAGATAGGGGAAAAAAACTTCAGAAAGTGAACTAATTAGAAAAATTGAGTTTATGGTCATATATAATATAAGGAAGGTATTAGACATCCTATTATATCTACCTAAGCAGTTACAATTATTAATTTTGTAGCATTGAAGAAAGTTTCAAGCAACGATTAAAAATTAGTTAAAGTGTGAAAAAAAAGGGCAAACGCTTATTATTTTATTAAAGGTTTAAAATAAATATTATTTCCTATTATGATTTCAAATATTAGATTATGAAGTTAAAATAACTATAGTCATTTTTTGGTTTAAAAGGAAAATAAACTACTAAGAGTAGTTTTTAAGTTTAGAAAGTAAAATGGAAAAAAATAGAATTGTTTGGGCTAAACAAATTTATAATTAATTTTATTGTCTATAAATGAAGATGAATTTTGACTTATCATATGATTTGAATCTTTTGGATTTAAATATTGTAGATGAGATTTATTTTAAATCCACATCCAATTTCATTTTTTGCATTAAAATTCTTTAAAATTATAAAACATATCTAAAGATATACATACCCAGTTAGATGCATAGAAGTAAGTGTTTATTACTTACTCGTTTTACAAAATCATTCCAAACTCCTTAATCTAATTAGAATAAGTTATTTTCCTTATTTTTTTTCTATCTTGTCTTAATAAGATAAGAAGATAACTTCAATATCTTTTTTAAATATTTTTAGCACTTTATTTGTACATTGTCCATAATTATTTATTAAAAATATAAATCAACCAATTAATTATTAATTTTTTATAAAATATAAGAAATCAATAATCTTTTTAATTAATATAATTATATAATGAAAATTTTAATGAAATGTTTGTTATCATATGAAACTAACATATATATATATTGAGAAATCAAATAATATATTGTATTATAAAAGAAACAACTAGTTCAAGCATTATAGTTAGAACTTCCTTGACTTACACACCAAAGATGGTAATAGACTAGTCTAGTACATGGAGAAGCTTGTAAGAATTTTATCTCTATTCAAGAACTTATAAGGACATCTTTTCTTCATCTTCACCATAATCAGGTCCTACAAAATTTTCTACGTGATCAATAGGTTAAGTTTAATCAACATACTTTTAACATCATTTTCTTATTACAAAAGTTTGTTAGGAAACTCATATCATAATAGTGTTTAATGTACTTCCATTTAGCTAAGCGTTTTGAAATCTACACCTTAGGAATTCAATAGACAACAATTTTTTTTAGCATTAACACTAAATTTAGTATTAAGTCAATGTAGTTATCACCTTTATCATTGTATCTTGCTGCACTTCTTGGTTATTGAAGACTCTATGGTTCCTTTCTATCTAAACATGTTTAAGGAAAGCCTAGGGATCAATCTATCCCATTTATATGGATTTTGTTAATTATGCTGCTCAACATGTATCTAAACATGTTTATGATGCTAAGGATAAGAAACATTGGGTGGAAATCCTAATTTCCATTATTGGAAGTTTGAAACACCTATCAATGCCAAGCTGGTAAGACAATTCTGTTACCTAACGAATAAATTCCCACTAAAATGGATGGTATCCCTCCTCCACAAGCTTTTAACACATCTCTACCTCAGCCTTTTACAGCTCATGATCTAGTCTCCCAAGAGGTCTAAGAGAGAAACAAAGGTGAAATTGTTGTTAATTTTCATTATGATATTGTAGAAGTTAATGCTAACATATCTCCTCAGCAACTTGAAACCTCCAATGGAATGAAACCTGAGCCATTCCAAGCAGCATCTGAACTCTCTCCCCTAAAACACCAATCAGGTTTTGTTACCTCCCCTGCAACCTCAATCATATATAGGAACAGAACTAGTGTTAGTGGCAACCTCCTCCACAACTAATTCAGATATTACCTCTTCAGAAGAGCACTTTGAAATTGCTGGTTACTACCTCCATCTCTCAATTACTAATTCTGATGAGGATCATTTTGATAACAAGGTTGACTCTGAAGTCTCCCCCTCTATGGACCGAGGGAAGAAAAAGTCCAGGAAAAATTAAAGGGGTAGGAAAAAGAAACTTCTTGCCTTACCAATTATTCTATGATTCCATTTCTAGAATGTGAATTACATTAACTGCCCTAAAAAAATCCTTATCTTAAAAAAATTTATGAGGACTGGCAACCCTAGCTTTGTATGTATTCTTGAATCATAGATTAAATATAATAATAAAGTAAAATCTATTGCCTCAACCTTATTTAGAAATTCATCTTTTGTTCATAAGTTGCATTAAGTGAGCTATGCCAGAATAATCTAAATCTAGAATCCTGGCCTAATTTCTTGTCTTCTTACTCATTCCTCTAATAAGCTTTTACACTTTCAGATCTCTTTCCCTGGGCTTCCCCTAAAGTTTGAGCTCTCTTGTGTTTATGGTCACAGTAATGTCGACAAACATATTCCCCTCTTGAGGTTGATTAGGTCTATAAACTATACATTTTCTTCCTCTCTTTGAATTTAACAGGGGATTTCAACTCAATTATAGGTCCTTCAGGATCGTCAAACCCTTCATTTTCTAATCTAAAAATTATTTGACCTTAGACGACGTCTCTTTAATTATAACCTAAGTGAACTTCGCTTCTCTGGTTAGCTCCATACCCAGTATAATAAACAAGAAGGCTCCTCCTTCCTTGAGAAGAAATTAAATAGAGTGCTTGTGAACCCTTGGTGGCTTTCCTCCTTTCATTCTTCCTCTTCCCACTTGGGTGTTCCCCTTTTTTCTTATCATAGACCTATGTCCCTTTCCTTTCATATCCCTAAAAACTAGTTGTCCCGTTTTTATTTTTGTAATTTCCTATCCACTTTACTAGCCTTTATTTATTATGTAGCCTTACCCTAAAGCTGCCCTATGTTTGGAACTCCAATGTTTCGAGTTGTCAATAAACTAAAATCTATTTTACAAGCTCTAAAAACTTGAATAGGAGGGAAGTCAAAGACATTGACTCTAATGTCAATTTAGCCTTTCATCATCTCCTCTCTACTCAGTAGTCTTTGGCTTTTAATCCTTCTCCCTCCCTTAAATAGGTTGAGAAACAAGCTATCAAATCCTATTACCAAGCCCTCTCCCTTCAACAATCCTTCTATAAGTAAAATGATAAGATCCTTTGGCTAAGGGAAGGGGATCGAAACACCAAGTTTTTTCATCATTCCATCCTTAAAAGGAACTGTAACTCCATATCCTTCATTCTAGATGAGAAATTTTCCTCCCTTTCAAACCCTAGAGATATTAAGTTTTATTTGCTCGGATTATTTAAAAATGCTTTGGGATCAAGTAGACTACCACCCTTAATCTTTCCTTTCTGGACAGCATGGTCAAATCTAAGCTTGCTCTTAATTTTGCTAAATCCCTAATCTCTTCCTTTTATAATAATGATGTTAAGGAAGCTTTCTTTAGTTTTAGCCCTTTTAAAGCTCCTGACCCAGATGGGTTTAGTGGTCATTTCTTTAGGCAAACCTAGGATATAATTGGAAGGGATATAACAAAGGTTGTCCTAGATTGCTTCCAGTTTGGGAAACTATTAAAAGAGATTAATGCAACTTTTATCACCTTGGTTACTAAGACAAGTAATCCCTCCTCTACTAACTTTTGTCATATGTCATCTTGCAATATGCTCTACAAGGTCATCTCCATGTTATTGAAAAATTGGCTACAGTTGGTTCTTCCCACCTTAATATCCCAAAATGAGTTAGCCTTCATTAAAGATAGGAGAATTGGGGAACTAAAGCTTAGTCATCCCTTCTTGGTTGATGGCCTGCTCTATTTCTGTCAAGTTAATTCCCCTTCCATCCATACTCTCTACCAAGCCTTTTCTTGGTTTTCCTCCTTATCAACTCAATCTATTAACTTCCTCAAAATTCAATCTTAGCACTACTATTTAAGCCCTTCCTATCAAGTATCTGGGCCTGCCTCTTATCTCTTCTAAATTATTTAGAACTGATTGTCTCCCTCTCATTCTTAAGATTGGGAATAGAATTTCCTCTTAGGCTACCAAATCCTTTTTCTTTGCAGGTAGACTCCAGCTTTTGATTTTTGTCTTGAACTCTTTCCATGTGTGCTGGTCATCCCTTTTCCTATTACTAGCCGGTATGATCAAGGAGATGGAAAAGAAGCTAAGAAAATTTCTATTGATTACTCTGTATAATCTCACCTCCATACAAAAGTTAGATGGGAGGAGTTCTATTAGCCTAAACAGTAAGGAGGTATAAGCCTTAGACTTTTTAAACCATGGAATAAAATCCTTCTTTCTAAATGAATTTAGATTCTTTTCATCGATGAAGAATCTTTATGGGTCAGGTGGGTTCATAGTATTATACTTAAGCCAAGATCCTTTGGTCTTACACCCTATCTTATAAAGACTCTTGGAGTTGGAAGAAGATTATTAAGACTAGAGATATTTTCCTTAAAAAATTTAAATTCAAGACAAGAGATGGTAACTCTACCTTCCTTTGAACTGACCCCTGGCACCCAGCTCGAGTTGTACTCTATGCATTTTCTCCTAAAATTATTTATGATTCAAGTTTGACTAAGAGTAGCAAGGTCTCTAGCATTATAAATAATGGCTCTTGGACTTGGCTTGAGGCCAACTCCCCTGAACTACATGAACTGAAATAGATAGTGATTCCCTATTTACCCAATGAGAGGAGTAAGGACTGTTTAGAGTGGAAGGCAGCTCCAAAATATTCACTAAAAAAGAAGTATATAAATTCCTTAACCCCTATGAACACAATTCCTTAGAATCATAAAGTACTCACTATATATGGGATAAACTGTGTTATATAAGATATATGATTATGGTTTGATTTGCAGGTGTATCGCCAAGGAGAAAATGCTTAAAGTCCTAACCTATTGCTATATCTTTATTTATGTAGGGAATTATGAAGTAAACAAGATTGTGGTTCGTGTACTGGAATGAAGATTTTATTGGTTGAGTTTGTTTAAAGATGCTATGAAGTTAATACTTCATTATTATATGTGTCAAAGAGTGGGGAATATTTCAAGAAGAGATGAGATGCCACTTTCCAATATATTAGAAGTTAAAGTGATTGATGTGTGGGGCTTAGACTTCATGAGACCATTCCCATCATCTCTAGGTAACTCTTATATTTTAGTTAGAGTTAATTATGTGTCTAGGTGGGTTATGGTGATAACTAATCTAATAAATGATGGGAAGGCAGTCCGAAGATTTATTATGAAAATAATCAATTAGTTTGAAGTACCTAGGGCCATTTTAAGTGATGGAGGAAACTCATTCTTGTAACAAGCCCTTTAATACACTTTTAAAGAGTAAGAAGTTCACTACAGGGTAGCTACACCTTACCACCACAAATAAATGGCTAAGTAGAGGTAGAAAATAAAGAATTCAAGATAATTTTAAAGAAGGTGTTAAGTATTTTAAGGAAAGATTGGACTATGAAGTTGGATGATACATTGTGGCTAAACGGATAGCTTTTAGAACTGATCTAGGAGCAACTCTATTTAGACTTATATATGATAACACTTTTCATTTACCTTTAGAGTTGGAACATAGGACTTATTAAGCCATTAAGAAATTAAAATTCAATTGGAAGTTAACTAGTGAGAAAAGGTTGTTACAACTTGATGAATTAAATGAACTAAGGTATGGTGCTTATGAGAATTCCAAGATTTAGAAGGAAAAGGTGAATAAGTCGCATGATGCACACAATGAGTAGAAGGAGCTCAAGAGTAGGGAATTAGTGCTATTATTTAATTCAAGACTTAGGTTGCTTCCTAAAAAGCTCAAGTCAAGATGGAGTGAACCATTCAAAGTTGTTCAAGTGTTCAACCATAGCCTTGGAATTGAAGAATGTTAAGGGAAAAACTTTCAAAGTTAACAGGTATAAGTGTGAGCCATATCTTTGAGAGACATTCCCATAAGAAATGGAAGTGATTTCTTTCCTTTCACTTTTTCATTCATGATGGAATTGGTAATGTTCAAGCTAATCGTCGTAACATAGCATTTTGTCTTTAGGTTCTTTATTTTTGCTAACTCTTGGTTGTTTATTTAATTTGGCTTAGATTTGATTTTGATTATTATTTAGCTTGTTTTTCTCTTAATTATCTTGATGTTTAGTTTACCCTTTTAGTGCTTAAAGATTTCTTGGAAGTTAGGTGTTCATCATGGCTTAGAAAAGGGCCAAAGCAAGAGGAATTAAAGGAACTTAAGTATAGCTTAAGGCCACAATCGTGGCAATGTTATCCCGAGAAGAATGGCCACAATCATGGCCTATTGTGGCCTACACAACTCGATTACAGTTAAAACCCCATCCTTCATCTATTTTTCATTCTTTTCAAACCCTCTCCCTTCCACATGCCCCTCACCCCCAAATGCACAAAACCTATCCTCTCAAACACCAAAATCTTGTGATTTTGTCTAATTTTTCATCATCTTTTCATCGTTTCCATCATCTTCTCCATATTACACATATAAATCACAAACTTTCTCATTCTACTCACCCATTTTTGTTTCCCATTCTCTTCATTTATGTTATTATTTCTCTCTAGCTATTTTTTCATATTGTCTCTTGCCATGAAACCAAGGAAGTAACAAGCTAGCCCATCTAAGAAAGACCTAGGGCAACATGTTATGGGAGAAGGATTATAAGATAGAGTGGAGGATTTCAAGCTACCTTCACCATCTTCCTTAAAGACAAAGGTAGAAACTATTCAGATTTTAAAGTAAGATATCTAATTCCTCCTAGGATCTTTAATTTTTAATTATTGCAATGCCTAGGGTGAATGAAAAGAATTGAAATTTTTTCTACACAAATTGGATGGTAACAATTTATCCATTATGACTTTAATTGTTGAATTTTTCACCGCTCTAAAATTTAATGCTCCAAACTTGGATGTATTCTGGTTTAGGTTTAATGGTCAAACTTACAAGTTGAATTATTGAGTTATGCATGGTGTGTTTAATTTTGCAAAAACTAAATTATTTGACCATGATGATGAATTTAATGAAAGTAAGTAATGGAAACATCTTATAAGTGAATTAATTATATGTAAATTAACATTTAACTCTAAGAATGTACCAAACACTTTGATTCGAAGAATTGAACACTTTACCTAAAAAATTCATGTGCTTAACTTTTTTCAATAACATTTAAAGTAATAAGTGTTTAGCCCAAGAATTTTTCTTTGTTTAGTACATAGATCATAAGCTTAAAATTAACACACTAATCACATTTTTTGGTCCATAGCTAACATAGCCATAAAGGATAACTCTCACTTTGATTTGGGATTTCTTATTACTTCTTATATAAAACATTGCGATGTGAATCTTGAAGGTCTAAATATACAGGAACCTAATTATTTTGGTGTAGAACAGTTACGTGGATTGGGGATTCTAGAATACCATTCATTATTGCTCTGGGATCCTGAATCTAAAACTTTTTTCAATAGTAGGAAAGAGAAAAAGGCAGTCACCTGTTAAGCCTCATCCTCCCAAGCACAACCAAAAGAGGAAGAGGAAGAAATTCCCTCCAATGAAGAAAAAGTTCCCTCCAAGGAAGAAGAAGATATAGAATGGTGGACCAAAGTTTTAACTGCTATGTAAGCTAACACCCAAAGAATGGAGGAGCACAATAGAATGATGGAGCTCCGGATGGATACATTGGAATCCTAGCTCAACGAAGTAGAGAAATAACAACACTCCACATAAAAAAGTTTCTCAAATTCTACAAAGCTTATAACATCCATGTTCCATCACCCACGCCCTCTCTACCTCAATCATCATGAGAAATTGTTGCCCTCTATATCTTTCACTTATATGTTTTTCATATCATATGATGTTTATTTTTTTTGCATTAGTTGTTTTGTTTATTATTTGTGTCATATGGATGGCATCTATGGCATTTTGCTACATTTTATTTGAAATTTTGCTTATAAGCGTGTTTTTGCTATTTTAGTGCATTTTTTTCCATCTTTTGCTAGAATTGCATAGGTTTGAATATATAAATGGAATTAGATTTAATGGAATTGTTCTTCCTAGGAATAAGATTGTGTCAGTAGAGTCAAAATATGACCTTAGGAAATTTACCCAGGATGATCTTTCTATTGAAATTACAACTTATTTAGGATATTACATTCCTTTTTATTTTTTTAAACTTCTTTGACAATTGTTTGTATGCACTTTCTATGGAAACTTGACCTAATTAGGCTTCCTTAGTGACCATTTATAAAGAGAATTCATTAGAGAGTAGTGACATAGGTTCCCAAAACTAATGGAATAAGCAATTTAATCACTACTCCACTAACTCTTAAGGTGAAAAATAAATTAAAAAAAAGAAAGGAGTTAGGAGTATAGTCAAAAACCTAGTTTTTAGTGTGATTTGGCTAAGTAACCAAGGGTGTGCCCCTAAAGATGTACACTTTAGTGTAAAAAGGCCACATGACATTCCAACTTTACTTAAAGAACATAAATTAGTCAAGTAACTAGAGGTGCATCCCTAAAAACATATAAAATTGTATAAAAGTTATGGATGGTTATTCTTTAAAAATGTAGAAATTAAAATTTTAATGAAAAATAGAATCCTATGGATCTTTTCTTTCGAAATAAAATCATTTCATGAATTATTACCTAGTAATAGCCTAACTTCCACTTGGTAATTGAACATAATGAATGCTTACATTTTTCTTAAAAGATAATAATGCAATACCCTAACTAATATGCATTTTACAATATTAAAAAAATCGTGATATAAAGGGAATGAATGAGTATTTTTAATCTCCTTGAATGATTATCATTCCTCATTAATCCAATTCTATAAGATCTCTTACCACTATTGCATTTAAATTTTCATTCATTATTACATTTTGTGTGAATTAGGTGTTCTGTGTACCTTGCATTTAAAGTTTTTTCTTTAGAAAAACCAAAGGTTTAAGGGTTACGAAGTTGATAGTTTTGTTTCAGGTTGTGTTTTCCTAATTTTATAAGGTCTAATTTTTCATGTTTAGATTAAACTTGATTGTTTAACACTTAGTTTGTGGTTATTCTAATGTTCTTGTTTGTGCTTATGTGTTTTAAGTGTTTATTGACAATTTGAGTTATAAATTGGATATTATTGATGTATGTGCTTAATGTGGTTTCAATTAAATGTACGGATCAAATGAAGAGAATAATCAAGAGTAGCAAGGCCATGATTGTGGCTTAGAGGCTTACTTGGTAGAAGGGGATATGAGGGATTTTCAGACTTCTAGGGTATAAAAGGGCACAAAATCCTAGGGGCCATTATTCTAATCATTAGGAGCTTTCCCTAAGAGGCAAAAACAGATATTTAAAGGCTTCCAAAGGTAGAATTCAAGATGATCATCTAAATCTAAGTAAGAACAACCTAACCTACAAAAGCTCTAGCATAAGGGTTTGAATAGAAGAGTGGCAACTTCTATTAATTTTTGTTCTTCTTTTCTTTTACTATATTTTATATGGATATTATGTTTGATAAAAGATTTTTTAATACTATGATTGGCTGAAAACCATTGTAGGAATTACATTTTGAACTATTTTTTATGAACTCATCTTGTTGATTTAAGGAATCTATGTTTATAATATTTGGTATACGTAAACCTTGAAATAGATTGAGAGATTGTGTTTAGTTATTTTGTGCTGGGTGTGCCATCAAAGTTGGCACCCAGTCAACCTACCAATGTCAGGTTGATTAATTAATTAGAGAGAGATCTTGATTAATCAATTGATTACTTATAAGATTACTTCATAACTAACTGATTAATTAGGACAGGTTTTATAGAATGAGAGATTGCAGGACTTTTCCTATATAATTTTATTAGGGAAACTTAGTTACACCCTGAGAGAGGGTTACTAATACATTAGGACATCTTGTGCTGAAAATAATTAAATCAACAAGATAAGAAGGAAACAAATAAGGATAAAAGTGATCACTATCTTTAATCTTAAGAGAAAACGTTCCTCCACATTGCCTTCATAATTTTTCATTACTAGTTGTTCTATTTTCATTTTTTGAGTATTTATTATTAGGTATTGTGCCTTAAAGAAAGTTTATCTTGAATCAAGTAATGACTAAACCTAATCCTTATGGGACACCATTTTACTACAAGTTTACCATCTGTGCACTTGTAGTAGTAACCTGATGTAACTCAACGATGTAGGCTTGGAATAATGTAGAATTTCAACTTCAATTCTTGTTATTGTCAATTTAGTATACATTTTTTTATTTTTTTATTCTCACTCTTCTTTCATGTATTTAGCTTCTATCTTTTAGATAGTGGGGATGGTTGGAAGAGTGATCAACATTATTCATTCAACAGAGAACATTATACATTCAAGTGAGTTTTTTTTTTCTCCTCCTTTTGTTGTTATTTATGTTGTTTAAACAACAAGAACAATATTCAATTCAAATGTAAAGGGATCAAAGGGGAGACAAAAAAAGGAATAGATATTTATATCTTCAATTAAATTGTTGTGAGTAAAAAAGTGATTATTTTAGGTGTCTTACGTAGAATAAGTTCGAAATTTATATGATTGTTAATTGATTTAATTTAATGTCGTTAATGGATTTGATATAGTTAATATTAAATGACTCCTAAATGACTACTAATTTTTCTTTTTATTTTTGGGTGACTACATTTATTAGTGACCCTTGTATGCAATACTAGGTATCTAAGGAGGTTTTATATAGATTTTTATGCAAATTTCAAATAGAGTGTTTGTTGAAAGTTTTAAAAAAGAAAAAAAAAAAAGAAAAAGTATTTTAATAAATAAAAAGAAATAAATTTACTATGCTAGCTTCATGGTAATAAAAAGTTTGAAGTTAAGAGTAGTATTAGTAGTCGGTTAATGAGAAGAGATTTAGTTAAGTAATCGGGGGTGTTCATTTAACTTTATACAACTTTATAAAAATTCAAATTATGCATAAAGTTGTTCTTATATGCAAACCTTGATGACACATTCCTAAATGACCTCCTTTCATATAATTTTGGCCTAGGATGGGAATGAAACATGTTGCATGGCCTAATATGTGCATAAGAATAATTTCTATACGAATGAAAATCTTTTTTGGCATATAAGTAGGGGTTGGACGAAAATCACTCATAAATGGTCTATATGCATTGATTTTTAATTTTTCAATTTTAAAGAAGTTATGCCTATTCCTACATATATGCACATTTTCCTTAGACATAGGCCTAGATGAATACCTAATTGCATGGGTTTTCTTCCTAGGTTATGAAGTGGAAATAGATGCATCATTGTTCAAAGCAGACCTAGGAGTATATTCTTCATCCAAGTTCTTACATTTAACAAAAGTAGTCTTAGCATAAGGATTTTTGCTTCCTCAAGTGAAGCCTAAGCCATGCCTATCATTTGAATATTTTTTAGCTCCAAGCATGTTATCTAGCTTCTTATTTCCTTTAGTGAAATTTACTAATGATTCCTTTAGGTATGTTACCTCAACCTTTTTTATATTAATTTTCATATGCAAAATTTTCTTTCTATCAACATCAATAACCACACTCTTAGCTTCTAAATCACATAAATCATTTCTAGGCTTCTCATTCTCTAACATAAGTTCATTTATCAACTTCTTTCATTTTTTTTGTATTTTGAAGATATTTTCTTCCCTCCCAAAGTTGCACCTTCTAAACACCTAACCAAATCATCATAACTTATTTCTTCATCAAAAAATTTATTTTCATCATTTGGGGAATGTGGAGAAGCTGGTACCTAATCTTCCAAAACTGTGAGACAAAATTTTGCAACTTCATCTTCAATTTGCTCATTTTTAGTCTCACTTGATATCCCTCATAAGATGGCCTTTAAGGATTTTTCTTAGCTTCTTATCTTCCTTCTCCATCTTCTCCTTCTTTTCCATTTTATTTTCCTACATTCAAAATAAACAACATTAGAAAATTGTTTTCACTTATAATCACTCTCACTTTGCTTTCTTCTCTTTGTGAGAGCTTTCTTTTTTGTTATCTTGTTGAACCTCTAATTGAGAAGTGCTATGCCATCCTCACTATCATTTAAAGTGCTTTCGTCATCAGTTGACTAGTATTGCTTAGCATTAAATGCCAAGTTTTCCCTTCTTTAAGTTGTTTCCTCCTCCTTATTGACTTCACTTTCTTGGCATTGAATGCCAAGTTTCTCCTTCTTTAAAGTTTTTTTTCTTACTCCTTAACTTTGGACTCCATATTCCTCATTTAATGAGTGAGAAAAGAACCTATCAATTCATCTAAAGGAAAAATATTAAGGTCTTTCTCCTATAAAATGGTGGTGACCTTTACCTCCTATTCCTCGGATAAGGATCTTAAAAAATTTCAAATAAGTTCAACATTTCAATATTACTTTTATAGACCCTTTAATGTGTTGGTGATTTTAATGAATCTAGTATATATTTTGGAAATGCTTTCATCATGATGCATTGATGAATAAGCATGGACACTGATAGGGGTCAAAATTGATATGATTTTAATAGTAAATTTGATGCATTATGACCCCTATATTGTGTTTAAATGT